>CBVK0101220522.1:0-21785 GCA_900067695.1 Picea abies | reverse complement strand
TCTTCCGATCTCACCATTGAACTTTCAGTGATTTTATTTTTCAACAATTCATGTTCGCTCTATGCAATGGGTGAGTACAAGCTAATGATGGTCTCTCATGAGGCATTAGTGGCAATGCAAACATGGAAAAACAACAATTTTTTAACTTTTATTCTGTTGTCCTTGTATTTCACCAACTAAGCATCTTAATAATTTTTCAAGACATATGTTAACAATCTCATTTTTCACATCAATTTGTTGATGATAAGTAGAACAAAAATGCAATATATTACTTAATTTATTCCATGATGTTCTCTAGAAATGTGCAATGAACTAATTTCCCTATCTCATGTCCTGCTTGTATAAAATCCATGTAATCACATAATTTCTATGAACAAAAAGACATATATGCAATTAATACTACATTTGGGCGGTCCTTGAGTCTAATTGGACTTCGAAGGGGTTTCCTTCATAAGTTCCTACCATTTCATTTATGCAAATACCAAATTAATTAGTCCCCCTTTTTCTAGGAATACATGTAAGGACTATAATAAAGCTCAAATCTGCCAAATAAAAAAAATAAAAATATTATTCCCTTTTACTTATACATTCATCTTTGAATAGATTTGATGTTCAATAGTAGTAGGCTCTTTATTATATTTCTTGATTCTGAAGAGGTTCTAGAGTCCTCACTATTGTCGACTTTCATTAACACCCAACTTTAAAGTTTCAAAAACAATGATATAAGAAAACGCCTACTCCATCTTTTAAAGTTTACTTAAAGTCCCGTGATTGTAATAAATTTACTATCAATGTACTTTATAACCATTACCATAGGTTTAACCTACAATGATTTTGGGGCTTCTAGTCTAAGCCTCCTATGTTAGACCATAGACATATCCAAGCTAAGAACGATCCAAAATGACTTAGGTAAGAGTGGGGTTAGATTATATTCCTCCTCGTAATGTTTTAATACAATGTAAACATACCACTTTCATGAAAGAAGAGTCAGGATATGGTTAGTAGTTAGTTAAGGCCTCATGAGTAACTCAGAGTACGAATCTATGATCACCCTTTTCTCGTTTAGCCATCCCACTCAACACCACCTGTCCAACTGTAATGTCAACTGATCATTGTGTTAACTATGCTCATGGTACTTTAGGGCTAGATGTTCCTATGAGTCACAAAGGCGCTCCCTTAATCTGTAGCCCATTTAATGTCAAGGGAGAGGTAGGTGTAACAATAATTTAATCCTAGCGAGGGCATTAAAAAGGGGTAAGGCATATGACAATGTCGAGGCCATTACTTCACAGGTTAACCATTAAGGGCGCACCAAGTCTATCACATCACCTAGCCTTTTGTACCCATAGACTCTAATCTTCAAGGTAAGGGTTTTCTAGTTCATGGAACTTTTCTTTTTCCATGAGAGGTCCTCCGAAACTTATCTCTGCGATATCGACTCCTTGGTGAAGGGAACACCACTGTGAGGATTTTCTCTGATGGAGGCAGCACCTCTGTCTCACTAATTGGTAAGTTTTCAATTTATTCCTGCATCTCTAGTTGTGTATTTCAAAGCGATTTCTCCTTCCTTTGGAATCACCATGGATTGATCTGTGTGCCTTAGTGATTTTTTCTGACTGTGTGTTAAATCTTAGGGAAAAAGGGTTCTAGAAGTTTCTTCCCTTTCAGATAGTTAGTTTCTATTATCGAGTCGTCCTCTGTTCGGGGTGGTTTGAAGGGTTTGGTGTCTCATTTTGATGATTTCCCGGTACTTCGTGAGCATTTCCTTTAGGACTCACTCGTACCTCTCTCTTTTACTGTTTCTGTAACAACGTTTGGTATTACATTTTCACGAAACCTTTCCCGAATTCTAGAGGTTAAAGGTATGTGGAAGGAAATTTCTATTATTGCATTGTAGTTCTGTCCTTACTCAATGAACTTTCATTCGCGGACTCTATAAACCCGTCTTGGTGGACTTTCTGCGAATGGTATTGAGTAAAGCCTTTCTACCCATCACCCATAATCCCCAAGAAAAGCCAGATAGTCCCTTCATAGATTCATTATCTAGGACTAGGGTTGTACTGACAGTTCCTTACAGATCTGGCACTGCCTTACTACATTCTGTTATCCAAACATTTCTTTTGTTAATCTTATGATTCGTCTGCGTACTAAAAATTTGGTAATTTTTGAATCAACTATTTTTGAATTTTATTAACTTATGAGGGTTTGTTATAGTAAAATATCTAACTTCATTTTCACCTCAGTAACTAGAGCATATTCATCCACTGTATAGTGTTTTTGAGGTTTGGTATTGAAAAGGTTATTTTAATTATGAGAATCACATTTTCTTGCATAATCTTTTCTAGAACTGGATATTGATCTAAAGATGGGACCCTATTTGATGCAAGGGTACCCATCAGTCTTACTCAAGCTCACTCCTTCCCATTCGGTTTTGGGAATGGCCACTCGTGGAAAGGATCACACTCTCGACAATTCATAGATAAGTACAGGATCTGTTTAAGTGATATTCTATAGTTATTTTATTCATGTTTTTGTTGTAATGTCCTAATGTTTTGATGGTATTCTTTTGCAGATTTTTTTCCAGAGTATGGTACCAGATCTCCATGCCTACCCATGGAAACCAAGGTATTTGGGTTCCATTCCCATAACCTTCTCTGTCTCATCCTTTTGGTTCTAGAGGAAGGCATAGTCCTTTCCATTGTTTCTATTATCAATGCAGTTTTTGTTCCAGTTTCAAAATCGTAAGAGTAACCTGTTTTTGTGGAGTATTTCCTTTCATTGGATACTACACAGTAAGGGGTATTTAATTGTCTCAAACTGGATGATTTATGTAATGTATTTTCGCAAAAGGATTTTAGGAGTTCCACCTTGCTTAACTATATAACTTACTATTTATTTTCATCATTTTAGATCTATTTAACACCATGTTGGCTTCATTAAAAAAAATTAGGATCTTGAATTGAATAAAGGAACTCAACTATTGTTGACTGTGTGTGTATCTCATATGTGATTGATTCCAGAAAGCATGATAATAAATAATTCTATTTGTGTCTATTCCGTGATTGTGTCAAGGTTTTCTTTTTTATTTCTAAATGATTATGCTATTGTGTACATAGTTATCAACTTATTCAGGGGTCTGTGTAATCCTGTGAAGTTTCAGGATGTCCTTTTATCTCCTTGGGCCTTCGCGCCTCTCATGATTAGTCCTGGTAATTTTATGAATATTAGTCGATTTAATCCAAAATTCAATTCCCACAGTTTAAACTATAGTTCCAGAGACCAAATTGTCTTGTAATTCTATATTAAACACGATTACAGTTATCTCCTAAGATCGCAACAGTTCAGTTTGTACATGGAAGACTCTTAGCCAAAATTCATACTTCCTCTCATATTTTTGTGTACTAGATAGTAATTATTCGACCATACCTATACACACACACACACACACACACACACACACACACACACACACACACACACACACACATTATTGAATTCATACTTGTATTGCAAAATGCAGACAACTACAAACTACAATACGATTTACTCGTGGATTTTTCCTATAGTGTTTATCCTGTTCAAAGAAGTAATCCAATTTACATAATTTATTCTTCCTGGTGTTTGACCAGGCTTATTCCTTCAGCTAAGAATAAGCCTACGGACTGTTCATAACATAATTATGGTGTAGCAAAGATAATCCATTCCAAACTAGTATATAGAAGTAATAAGATGTGACAAAGTGTAATCCATTCAGAACTAGTATATATCATTCTATCAAGTATTTAACCCTATAGCACTCATCCAGAGAAGGGAGAGGAATAACATATCTGAAATGATGTGCGAAAGACAAAAGGAACAACCATATTCCTCCCAACCTTAGAACTAGGCAACCAATTCACTTGCCTGGTTCACCCCCTAGCATGACCATGAATCCATGAGGGAGAACTTGGAAACTCCTCCTCGGTAATGTCCTTCAACTCCCATATATTCCTCTTTCCTCACACTCAATCAGTAGTGTTCATAATAACAAGGAAAAAAAAAATCAATAGTCTCTTTTCCCCAGCATACTCGACAACGTCCTACCTCCTCACATATGTTATATATAGAACAATCCCTTTTTTCCTAGGTCTTTCTTCCCCCATGGGAATTTTCGCAGCTATCTAAATCCTTGATTTTCAAGGGATTCCAATGGCCAAATATCCGATTTTCCACTTGTAACAATCAGCCCAAAGGTAGTTCCAACATGTTCACCACTCATGGAGTCATGGTTAGCTAAATTTTTAACAAGGTTGTTCCATTTGTCTCCGGCAATTAATATAAAATATTTTGTTTTCATACAAGTGTATTAGTTATATAGTTAGTTGGGTCAAATCAAATCTCTTCCCAATAGTCATAATAATTTATTACAATTATCAAATTCGAAATTCAGAATTTCCTTAAATGGAAAAATTATTCCAAATTCGAATTTACTAAAAACGAAAAATTTTCCAATCAATTTTAAATTTCAAAAATACTTTATTTTGGGGGAATGTCACATCCTTTCCCCCTTCAATAAAATGTTGTCCTCAGTGTTCATTCCTCAAGTGGAATCCTCAAGATTAAAGTGTTATTTCTCTCCGGTCCAAAATATGCAGGGGTTCTGCCTGGAACTTGCCTTCTAGTTCCACCTGCACCAAGTCCCAATCAATCATATGAGTAGGGTCATGAACATACTTTTTCAACAAACAAACATGAAATACATTGTGAATTCTTAGATTAGCTGGAAGTGTAAGTTGGTATGCTAAGGGTCCAATTCGAGCTAGTATCTCGAAGGACCTACAAAACCTGGGTGCCAGCTTGGCACAATTCCCTAACTTCAATGAACTTTTTCGGGATTTGACCTTCAAGTACACATGGTCTCCCTCTTGAAATTCCAAGTGTCCTCTTTTCTGATCTACATAGCTCTTCTATCTGTCCTGTGCTTCTTATAAGTTTTGATGTACCTTTCTTACCATGTTCTCCATTTCTTGGAGCATTTCTTGTCCAACCATGAGTCTGTCAGTCAGGCTATCCCATCTAATTGGAGTCATGCACTTTTTTTCGTATAGTACCTCGAAAGGGCTTAACTTAGCCAAAGTTTGGTACCCATTGTTATATGCAAATTCTATCAAGTGTAGATAGTCCTCCCATCTATTCGGTTTTGTTCTTACGTACATGAGGAGCATATCCTCTATGAATTGGTTTGTATTCTCAGTTTGTCCATCTGTTTGTGGATGATAACTCATGCTGAAATTTGGATTAGTATTTATCCCTGCAAACAATTCCTTCCAAAAATAAAATGTGAACTTTACATCTCTATCTGAAATCACCATTTTAGGAATACCATGCAGTCTAAAAATTTCTTTCATAAATATTTCAGCAATGTTTATAGCTTTAAATGTAGACTTTACAGGAATAAAGTGTGTATACTTACTGAGTTTATCGATTACAACCATAATAGAGTCATTATGTTTCTAAGTTTTTGGCAAACATGTTATAAAGTCCAGCGATATGGTCTCCCATTTCAATTCTGGTATTGGTAATGGATGTAATAGGTCGGTTGGATGTTGGTGCTCAGCCTTAACCTGCTGACAATCTTGGCACCTAGCCAAGTATTATGTCGTTTTTCCCTTCATATTAGGCTAGTAAAATAGTATTCTAAGTGTCATTATCATTTTCTGGTATCCTAGATGGCCAGAATACGGTTTCTTATGCACTATGTCCAAGATTATCAAATTTAATTATGTTGAATTTGGTATGTAAAGTTTGTTTTTAAATCGTAGTAGCCCCTTCTTGTCGATACTTAGATCTGGTTTATCTGAGTTTTCAGTACTATTTTTTAATTCAACCATTACCTTATTGTAATTTTCGTCATTAAAACTTTTCGTCCTTATTCTTTGTTGCAGATCACTTTCTACCCTGCTGATATTTATTTCAAATAACCCATGGACTCTTCTGCTTAGCATGTCTGCTACCTTGTTTTCCTTACCCTTCGTATTTCTGACTTCGAAGTCGAATTCACTCAAGAATGCTAGCCATCTTGCTAGCCTTTCATTAAGATCTGGTTGGCTAAACAAATATTTTATGTCGCTATTATCCATCAACAGTAGAAATTTTCTACCCATTATGTAGTGTCACCACATTTTTAAGGCATGTATCACTGCTGCCAATTCTAAGTCATGAGTAACATAGTTTCATTCATGTTCTTTTAATTTTTAGGACTCATAATAGATAACCTATCCTTATTGAGTTAGGACACCATCTATTCCTTATTTACTAGCATCACCACATACGGTGAAGTCTTTATCTGAGTCTACTACCTTCAATATGGGTTTCGTTCTCAATAATTCCTTCAACTTGTTAAAACTGTCTTGACATTTTTGTGACAAGTTAAACTTGTTCCCTTTCTTTTGTAATGATGTGATAGGGTAATCTATTTTGGAAAATCCTTTTATGAATCTGCGATAGTATCCGCTAATTCCCATGAATGACCAAATGTATGCTATGTCCTTTGGCACCGACCATTCTATAATGGCTTTTATCTTCTTAGGGTCTACGACAATGTATTTTGTTGAAATTACGTGTCCTAAATATTGTATTTCATTTTTATAAAAGTTGCACTTATCAAATTTGGTGTACAGTTTGTGTTTTCTCAATGTTTGCAAAACTATTCTTAAGTGTTCATTGTGTTCTTCCTCCATTTTTTAATAAACCAGAATATTGTTGACAAATACCACCACAAACTTGTCTAAGTACTAACTAAAAATACTATTCATCAGACACATAAATGTGGTTGGTGCGTTAGTGAGTCCAAAAGGTATGACTATGAATTCGTAGTGTCCATATCTTTTTCGAAAAGCTATTTTGTTTATATCCTCATCTTTTATCCTCACTTGATGATAACAGGATTATAAATCCAACTTTGAAAAGATCTTGGCCCCTCATACTTGATCGAACATATCATTTATCCTAGGTAAGGGATACTTATTCTTAATAGTCATTTTATTCAATTGTCTATAGTCGATACATAGTCTTAGAGTACCATCTTTGTTTTTCACAAAGAGGATTGGTGCTCCCCATGGTGAAACATTGGGTCTGATATACCTTTTGTACAACAATTCCCGCAGTTGTATCTTTAGTTATGTCAATTCAAGTAAACTCATTTGGTAAGGTGCTTTTGAGATAGGGGTTGAACCCGGTAGTAAGTCTATGGAGAAGTCTATTTCCCTTCTAGTAGTTAATTATGGTATCACATCAACAAACATGTCTCTAAACTCACGCAAGATAGTAAAATCTTCTAGCTTCGGCTTATCTTCTTTTTCTAACATATTCGTTACTTGGATGACGTAAACTTGACACCACTTTCTCATACATTTCTTGAACTACATTATTGTAACTTGTCTAACAAATATTGGTTTTGGTATACCTTGGGTTGTTCTAGTAGTGTCACAATTATATTTAGAGTTATGTGTCTTTGTATAACAATCTAGAATTGTTTTGTGTCTTTCCAACCAATCCATTCCGATGATCATATCATAGGATCCTAGTGGTAGATTATTTAGATTTGTTTTTATGTTTTGACCATCTAAGTTAAATTCAAAATCAGAAATAAAGCCAACCACTTTCCTTTTAGTTCCTGTTGCTAACTGTACTAGCCATGATTTTGTGTGTTTTGTCCTCTTCAGTTTATTTGACTCTACTACTCCCAGAGTGATATAACTTAATGTAGCTCCAGGATCAATTAAAACAAAAAATGGGGTGTTATTGATTTTACCTTCGATTTCTACCACGAAGGATTAGTGGTCAGCTTGTCAGCCGTCTATGGCTGCATTAATCTGATGCAAGCTTATGCCCATGTCTCCCACCGTCGAGTGTAAATTATGAACAACAGTTTTGTTTGTTGTACATGAACGAGGACAGTTCCTCCTTACACAAGGTTCTCGACATTCCCATCACTTTAGTGGTTCACGGGGGCTGTCCCTAGACTTCTTCATTCCCAGGTTTACTAATTTAACTCTGCCTTTCATATTTGGATGGTTGGAGTGAAAATACTTTCTTGGAATGTTTTTTTCTGCATTTCGATAAGGAGCTAACTGGTATCCCTTCTTTCGCTAGTTCATACGATCTTTCTTCTTATCCTTCCAGGCTTTGGGAAACTCTGCTCATTGTTTATATTGATTGTAGCACATTCATGCTTTCCTGAATACTTCACTCAAGGATTTGGGGTTGTCAAACTCAATTCTGTCCCTATAGGTCTGTGGTAAACAACTTAAGAATCGTTGGATTTTTATCTTGTCCTCTGGGATTTAGGGTACAAACCTTAGTAACTTCAGAAATTTATTTATAAGGTCTTCCATTGTCATCTTTCCAATTCCTAACTCATTAAATTATTTCATTTTCCTTTTGTAATAGCTTTTGGAAAGGTATTTTTTTCTGAAATACTTCTTAAAGTCAGACCATTCCAACAATTTCTCCTTTAGGCTTTTGGCCAATTTCAGATCTTGCCACCAAAGGTTGGCCTTCCCTTTCAGATTGTAGATGGCCATTCTGACCTTCATATTGTTGGAGTAGTTGTAGATCTGGAAGTATCTTTTGATGTCCAACAACCATGCTTCAGCTTCCTCTCATGTTCTGGATTCTCTGTCAAAGGTAGCTGGTTTAATCTTTTTAAATTCTCCTTCAAGGTGGTCTACTTGTTTTCTTTTCTTGTCTTTTTTAAACTTTTCTTCAGCTGAAGGTATTCCTTCATATGAACTATCTCCCTTTTCTATTTCTAGCCCATATTTCTTGGAGGCTCTCTTGTTGGCTTCCTCATCATGGTTATCGTACCTTGGGATTTTCTTGGTCACTATACTGTGCAACAGGACTTCGTTTATCTCTTGTTGTCCCTGTTGTTCTTTCTTCAGTTTCTCATTGTTGGCTTTGAAAATCTACAGTTCAATGATAAGGTTCCTCATTTTTTCCAACATTTCTGTGCACGTGCTTCCATCATTGTTCTGTCTTGGATCTCCTGGAGGTCTCTACTCTGGATTTCCTTCCATCCTGATTTCTACATCATCCTAAGCTACCATAACTCACACAAACAGAAAGGTTTTTTGTCTATAAAAAAAAAGTTTATTAGTTTTGAATAGAACATAATATATGTTAAACAACTAATGTGGCCCCGTTCATGTCCAGTGTTGTAACCTTTGCTCTGATACCATATGTAATAAACCTTAAACCTGCCAAATAAATAAATATATATATATATATATATATATATATACATATTATTCCCTTTTACTTATACATTCATCTTTGAATAGCTTTGATGTTCAAGAGTAGTAGGCTCTTTATTATATTTCTTGGTTCTGAAGAGGTTCTAGAGTCCTCACTATCATTGAATTTCATTAACACCCAACTTTAAAGTTTCAAAAACAATGATATAAGAAAATACCTACTCCATTTTTTTAAGTTTAACCTACATCGATTTTGGGGCTTCTTGTCTAAGACTCCTACGTTAGACTATACACATATCCAAGCTAAGCATGATCCAAAATGACTTAGGTAAGAGTGGGGTTAGACTATATTCCTCCTCATAATGTTTAAATACAATGTAAACAAACCACTTTAATGAAAGAAGCATCAAGATATGGTTAGTGGTTAGTTAAGGCCTCCCAGGTAACTTAGAGTACGAATCTACGATCACCCTCTGCCTGTTTATCCATCCCATTCGACACAACCTATCTAACTGTAATGTCAACTGATCACTATGTCAACTACGCTCATGGTACTTTAGGGTTAAAGGTTCCTATGAGTCGCAAAGGTGCTTCCTTAATCCATAGCCCATTGAATGTCAAGGGAGAGGTAGGTCTGACAAGAATTTAATCCTTGTGAGGGAATTAAACAGGGGTAAGGTGTATGAAAATGTTGAGGCCATTACCTAATAGGTTAACTATTAAGGGCACACCAAGTCTATCATATCACCTGGCCTTTTGTACCCATAGCCTTTAATCTTCGAGGTAACGGTTTTCTAGTTCGCCGAACTTTTCTTTTGCCATGAGAGGTCCTCTGAAACTTAGCTCTGCGATATCGACTCCTTGGTGAAGGGAACACCACTGTGAGGATTTTCTATGATGGAGGCAACACCTCTGTCTCACCAATTGGTAATTTTTCACTTTATTCATGCATCTCTAGTTGTGGATTTCAAAGCGAGTTCTCCTTCCTTTGGAATCACCATGGATTGATCCATGTGCCTTAGTGATTGTTTCTGAATGTGGTTAACTACTCCCTTACTGTTAAATCTCAAGGAAAAAGGGTTCTAGAATTTTCCTCCCTTCTGTATAGTTAGTTTCTATTATCGACCCGTCCTCTATTCGGGGTGGTTTGAAGTGTTTGGTGTCTCATTTTGATGCTTTCCCTATACCTCATGAGCATTTCCGTTAGGGATCACTCGTACCACTCTCTTTTACTATTTCTATGATAAAATTTGGTATTACATTTTCGAGACACCTTTCCTAAATTCTAGAGGTTAAAGGTATGTGGACGAAAATTTCTATTATTGTAGTGTAGCTTTGTCCTTACTGAATGAACTTTCATTCGCGGACTCTATAAACCTGTTTTGCTGTACTTTCTGTGAATGGTATTGAGTAACACCTTTCTACCCATCACCCGTAATCCCCAGGAAAATTTGAATAGTCCCTTTGTAGATTCATTATCTAGGACTGGGGTTCTACTGATAGTTCCTTGCGGATCTTGCACTGTCTTACCACATTTTTTTATCCAAACATTTCTTTTGTTAATCTTATGATCCGTCTGTGTATTACAAATTTGTTAGTTTCCAAATCAACTATTTTTGAATTTTATTAACTTATGAGGGTCTGGTATAGTAAACTCTCTGACTTTGTTTGTACCTTAGTAACTAGAGCATATTCATCCACTGTATAGTGTTTTCGAGGTTTGGTATTGAAAATGTTATTTTAATTATGAGAATCATATTTTCTTGCATAATCTTTTCTGGAACTGGATATTGATCTAAAGATGGAACCCTGTTTGATGCAAGGGTACCCATCAGTCTTACTCAAGATCACTCCTCCCCGTTCGGTTTTGGGAATGACCCCTACTGGAAAAGAGCACACTCTCGACAATTCATAGATAAGTACAGGATTCATTTAAGTGATATTCTGTAGTTATTTTTATTCATCTTTTTGTTGTAATGTCCTAATGTTTCAATGGTATTCTTTTGCAGAGTTTTTCCCAGAGTATGGTACCGGATCTCGAAGCCCTCCCATGGCAACCAAGGTATTCGGGTTCCATGCCCGTAAGATTCTCCATCTCATCCTTTTGGTTCTAGAGGAAGGCATAGTCCTTTCCAATATTTCTATTATCAATTTAGTTTATGTTCTGGTTTCAAAATCGTAAGAGTAACTCATTTTTGGGGAGTATTTCCTTTCATTGGATACTACACAGTAAGGGGTATTTAATTGTCTCAAATTGGACGAGTTATGTAATTTATTTTCGTAAAATGATTTCAGGAGTTCCCTCTTGCTTAACTATATAACTTACTATTTATTTTCATCGTTTTAGATCTATTTAACGCCATGTTGGCTTCTTTAAAAAAAATAGGAACTTGAATTGAATAAAGGAAATCAACTATCGTTGACTGTGTGTGTATCTTATATGTGATTGATTCCTCTAGAAAGCATGATAATAAATAATTCGATTTGCGTCTATTATGTGATCGTGTCGAGGTTTTCTTTTTTATTTCTAATTGATTATGATATTGTGTACATAGTTATTAACTTATTTAGGGGTCTATGTAATCCTGTGAAGTTTCAGGATGCCCTTTTATCTCCTTGGGCCTCTGTGCCTCTCGTGATTAGTCTTGGTAATTTTCTCAATATTAGCCGATTTAATCCAAAATTCAATTCTCACAGTTCGAACTGTAGTTTCAGAGACCAAATCATCTTGTAATTCTACATTAAACACGATTACATTTATCTCCTAAGATCGCAACTGTTCAATTTGTACATGGAAGACTCTTATCCAAAATTCATGCTTCCTCTCATATTTTTGTGTAGCAGATAGTAAGTATTCAACCATACCTATATATATATATATATACATTATTGAATTCATACTTGTATTGCAAAACGCAGACAACTACAACCTACAATATTATTTACTCGTGGGTTTTTCCTATAATGTTTATCTTGTTCAAAGCAGTAATCCAATTTATATAATTTATTCTTCTTGGTGTTTGACCAGGCTTATTCTTTCAGCTAAGAAAAAACCTACGAAATGTTCATAACATAATTATGGTGCATGAAAGATAATCCATTCCAAACTAGTATATAACAATAATAAGATGCGACAAAGGGTAATCCATTCAGAACTATTATATATCATTCTATCAAGTATTTAACCCTATAGCACTCAGCCAGAGAAGGGGGTAGAATAAAATATCTGAAATGATGTGTGAAAGACAAAATGAACAACCACGTTCCTCCCAACCTTGGAACTGGGCAGCCAATTCACTTGCCCGTTTCACCCCCTAGCCTGACCATGAATCCATGAGGGAGAACTTGCAAAATCCTCCTCAACAATGTCGTTCAAATCCCATAGATTCCTCTTGCCTCACACTCAATCAGTAGTGTTCATAACATTGAGGAAAAAAAATTCAATAGTCTCTTTTCCCATACATACTCGGTAGCGTCCTGCCTCCTCACATATACTATATACAAAACAATCCCTTTTTTCCTAGGCCTTTCTTCCCCCTTGGGAATTTTTGCAACTATCTAAATCCCTAATTTTCAAGGGCTGCCGATGGCCAAATCTATGATTTTCCACTTGTAACAATCATCTGAAAGGTATTCCCAACATGGTCCCCACTCATGGAGTCATGGTCAGCTGGATTTTTAACATGGTTGTTCCATTTTTCTCCTGCAATTAATATAATTTTTATTTTTTTTTCATACAAGTGTCACAGTTAAATAGTTAGTTTGTTCAAATCAAATCTCTATCCAACAATCATAATAATTTATTACAATTATCAAATTCGAAATTCGGAATTGCCATAAATGGAAAAATTATTCCAAATTCGAATTTACTAAAAACAAAAAACTTTCCAATCAATTTTAAATTTCAAAAATACTTTATTTTTCGGGAATGTCACAAGGACTTTGTTTTCTCTCCATAAAATTTTTAGCATGAGAGCATATGAATTGGAATTTCTAATGTACTATGTGGTTCTAAGTCCACCATGATTTTGGATCATTCAATCCCAAGTCATCCCTTTCACCTGAACAAAATGTTTGTAAAAATACTGCTTCTTTTCTTGCATGAGTGGCTCCCATGTATTCAAATTCTATAGTTGAAATTATCCAGGTGGATATCAGTGGCCACCCACCTTCTCTAACTGGCCCAAAACATATTTCTGACAATTTTGGTAATTTACTATTTTTAGCAGTTTTTAACTTTCAGGGCTATTTTGAGGCCCTAAACGATGTTTTTTGAGAAAACATGGAGCAACATGGATCATCGATCGATGTTTCTCACCCAAAAGTTGTATTTCTCGGATATATATTTCCAATGAGCTATCGAGTGCCCCAAACAGAGATCGTATGCAAAAGTTATGCCCCTGGGAAGTTGATGTATCAACTAGTCCCATCGGTGCCCACAAACCTTTTGGCTTTTCATCTTCCGGGGTTAGGGTTTTGGATTTTACTTATGTTAAAAAGGCCCTTAGAGCCTCATTGTAATAATCATCTTCTTGCGAATGTGAGTAGCGATCACATCTCTTCTCAGAGATAAGCTACCACCATTCTAGCGAGTCTTTCACTCTATACTTTTATAGTCTCTGTACATTATTTCATTAATAGAAATCATGTATTACTATATATTTGTGACTCTTGTTATATTTCTCCTATATATATATTATATTATTGTGTCTCTTGCAATATCTCTGAATATTTCTATGTTATATCTCCGCTCTCATTTCGTTCCGAAAATAATCTGGATTAGTGGTATCAGAGCAGGCTGCTCTTGATCATTTTCAGTGCATGTCCCTGACGAGGTCTGAGTATAGAAAGTTGGGTATCGAGCTTGTCTCTCTTGAGGAAAATCGCTCTCGCACACCCAAAAAACCCTCAATGGTAGAAGAAAATAAAAACGACGGAGTAGACAATCCTATCAGTATGTTGCTTGAGAAAGTTCTCATGCGATAGAGGGACGAAATGATGGAGAATTTTTCCCACGTCCTTCAATGCCTCTCGATAGCATCAGGAACATATTCATCAAGCAGCCACTTTGGAGGCACCTTTCCTTTCAAGGTACAGGTTAATTTTGATATTCCTGTATTTGAAGGTCAAATAGATGCAGATGCCCTAGATAAATGGTTAAATCTGCTAGAAGGTTATTTCTCTATTCATAATTTTTCCGACAAGGAAAATATCACCTTCACACTCCTTAAGGCTCTCCCCCATGTAAAAAATTGGTGGGAAACTTATTGGGAGTAGATTTCCAAAGAGGAGTCTGGAATATATGGGGTCGATCCCACTTGGGATTTTTTTGTGGATGCGGTAAAGGAACAATATTACTCTGTTGGCAACTATGAGGACCAGTACATGAGATGGACCACACTGTGACAAGAGAGGGGCCAAGAAGTTCCAAAGTTCACCAATAACTTCCATACCTTGTGCACCAAGATAGGTATCAAAGACTCCGAACAACATTTGGTTCTGAAATACCGTGGGGCTCTACACAGATACATCCAAACTAAAATGGAGTTTTTGGACATCTCATCACTCGGTGCTGCCTATTGATATGTTGTTAAAAAAGAAAAAATTTAAGCACTAGAACAAACGGGAGTTCAGGCCTGCAAATCCAGAACAACCAAAGTATGACAAAGATATCCCTAACAAACAGTCTCCTGAAAACCAGTCCAAGCCACAAGAAAAGAAGGGTCATGGAAAGACAAAGAAGGACACTGGGAAATTGTGTGATTTCCACAAAAGCCCCTGGCACAACACTGATGAATGTCGCTCAAAACAGTCATTGGTTGCTGACATCAAAGACAAGGAGCCAAACCCTGATTCAGAATCTGATTCTAAAAATACTGGTAAAAGATAGATCATTGATGCAGACCCCACTGTTATTGTCATGACCGTAACAATTTAATTAGAAAAACCAATAGATTCAGAAGAGGGGGAGCACATTTTTCATTCACAGATGTGGGTGAAGGGGACCCCACTACATTTTATTGTTGATAGCGAAAGCTAGAAGAATCTCATCTCAGTAGAGGTCGATAACATCACACCCGCAACCATACAACATTGGGTGGCTTCGCCAAGGAAGAGATCTTCATGTCAGCCATCAATGTCGATTTGCATACGACATCCAACCCTTCAAGGATGAGGTATTCCATGATGTTTCCCCATTGGATGTCTGTGATGTTCTCTTGGGCCAGCCATATATGTGGAAGCACCACACTATTTATGAGTCTCGACCCCGTAGTGTCATTGTTACTTTGGAGGGTCATCTCTAAAGAATACCAGAGGTAGTTCTGACAATTGTCCCACCTAAACAATATCTCAAGGTAGTATCTCATACTACAAAATTCAGCTTCTCCACAATCTGTTCAAAAGGGGAACAAAAGGATACTGCAACCACTATAGCCTCGGCCCAAGCACCTTCTATCCACGAGAAGAAGGTCGACAAGGTTGCAGCAAAGCACAAAGATTGCTTCTGCACATAGTCATCTCATGTAGCCAGACTGGTTAAAAATGTCCAACCATTCCAGCCACAAGTTCATGACGACCTTCAACAAACCAAGCAGTGCGACGGTTCCAACAAGGCAAGCAACTCACCAAGATTCAGATTCAGCAATCGCTTTGCCCTCTCCCCTGGTAACTCAACGCAATGGAGACGATTTCTTTCTAAGGAGGAAGGATTGATCCAGGTGGATATTGGTGGCCATCTACCTTCTCCAACTGGCCCAAAACATGTTTCTGGCAATTTTGGTAATTTACTATTTTTAGCAGTTTTTAACTTCCGGGGCCATTTTGAGGCCCTAAACAATGTTTTTTGAGAAAAAAGGGAGCAACATGGATCTAGATCCATGTTTCTCACCCAAAATTTGTATTTCTCGGATAGATATTTCCAACGAGCTATCGAATGCCCCAAACAGAGATCGCATGCAAAAGTTACGCCCCTGGGAAGTTGACGTATCAACTACCCCCATCGAGGCTCACAAAAATTTTGGCTTTTCATCTTCCGGGGTTAGGGTTTTGGATTTTACTTATGTTAAAAAGGCCCTTAGAGCCTCATTGTAATAATCATATTCTTACGAATGCGAGTAACCATCACATCTCTTCTCAGAGATAAGCTACCACCATTCTAGCGAGTCTTTCACTCTGTACTTTTACAGTCTCTGTACATTATTTCATTAATAGAAATCGTGTATTACTGTATATATGTGACTCTTGGTATATTTCTGTTATATCTATGTTATATTGTTGTCTCTCTCTGAATATTTCTATGTTATATCTCCATTCTCATTTCGTGCTGAAAATAATCCAGATCATGAAAGTACCAGTACAAACTATCTTTTTCTCATCCAACTGATTGCTCCTCCAAATAGGCTAAACACATACCCACTTGTATATATCCTATGATTTATATCTACCGCCCAGTCTGCATCCAAAAATCCATGTATGTCCAACACTTTGTCCAATCCTGGTCATCCTTGGTAGCATAATCCATAGCTAGAAATGCCATGAAAATACATGAAAATACTTTTTACTATTGTCCAATGCTCCTTTTTTTTGACATATACCTGGTCAAAACTCCCACTACATGTGCAATGTCTGGTGTAGTACAGGCCATTTCATACATCAAACTTCCAACTGGAATCGCATATGGAACATGAAGCATGTCCTCCTCCTCTTCTTGTGTCTTGCGACACTGATCTGCATATAACTTTACACCAATAGTAATAGGAACCTCAACTAGTTTACATTCCTTCATATTAAACCTCTAAAATATTGTCTCAAAACATTTTCTCTGATTTAACTAGAGTTTCCTCTTTTCACGATCTTTTTTAATTTCCATGCCCATAATGAAATTTGCAGGACTGAGATCCTTCATTTCAAATTTACAGGACAATTCAGTTTTCACATCCTGGATAATCTCTTTGTTGTTTCCTATCAGCAACATGCCATCCACATACAAGACCAAATAAATCAAATGATCACCAATTAATTTAAAACACACACAATGATCCTCTTTTCTTTGTTTGAATCCAAGTCCCATCATAAAAGTATCAATTTTTTTATACCACATGCTTGGTGATTGTTTTAAACCATACATGGACTTTTTCATCTTGCATATCTGCTCCTTCTTTCTCTTCACAACAAAGCCTTCTGGTTGCTTCATATAGATTTATTCTTCTAGATACCCATGTAGGAATTTTGTTTTCATATCCATTTTTTCTACTTCAAAATCAAATGCAACAACAACAGATAACACAAATCTAATAGAAGTTAACTTGGTAACATGAGAAAAAATATCACCAAAATCAATTCCCTCAACCTGGGAATAACCCTTTACTATTGACTAAGCTCTGCATTTCTCCACTTTTCCTTCTGCATTCATATTCTTTTTAAATACCCATTTGTTGCCAATGGCCTTTCTTCCAGTTGGCAACTCCACTAGATCCCAAGCCTCATTCTTATCCAAGGATGTCATTTCTTCATCCATGACCTTTTTCCATAGTTTTCCATCTTCTGAATCGACTTCTTCCACGATAGTTCTAGGATTATCATCAGTAATAGACAAAGACAAATTTGAACAAACATCAAGTGAAGTATACCTTATTGGTTGTCTTCTTTCCCGAACCAATCTCCTCAATATTGAGTATGAGTATCTTCTTCTTCTTATTCCTATTATTATGTAGAGTCTGATTCATCATCCTTTAAATCAAACTCTATTTTATCTGGTTCTTCCTTACTTGGTAGGACAACCTATTTGACAACATATTTTATTTCACTAAATATTGCATCTCATTTATACACAACCTTCTTAGTTTTTGGGTTCCAAATCTTATAACCTTTAAGACCATCTTTATACCCAATAAATATACACTTTTCAACCTTCTTATCTGGCTTACTCTTGTTTTTCTTTGGAACATGAACATAGGCCTCATAGATGAATACCTTGAGATGTGTGAGAGAAGGTTTATTACCAGTCCATACCTCTTGTGGATTCTTGTCATCCAGTGCCGACGAGGGTGATTTGTTGACCAGGTAACATGCAATACCCACTGCCTTTGCTCAAAATTTTTACCCTAACCCGACACCATTGAACATGCACCTTTCTTTTTCCATCAACGTTCTATTCATCCTTTCTACAACTTCACTCTGCTGAGGTGTATATGGATTATTCTTTTTCCTTTCTATACCACACTTCTTACAAATTTATTCAAATTCATTCCCATAGAACTCTCCACCATTATCTGTCCTTAGAGCCTTAACTCTTTTTTCTATTTGATTCTCAACAAGAGCGTTAATCTCTTTAGGCCTGTCAAAGACTTAATATTTCTTCCTTAGAAAATACATCCAAGTATTCCTATAGATGTCATCTATAAATGAGACATAGTACACATATTTTCCCAATGATGAAACCAATATAGTTACAAACACATAATTGTGAAATAGATGTAAAATCCCTTCTTCCCTCATTGCACCAAAAGGGGAATCCTACCCGATTTTTCTTCCCATATATACAATGTTCATAGAAATAAAAATCCAGAGAGCAGTTAGAAATACCTTCAACCTTACCTTTACCATGTAGTAGTTGAAGACCCTTTTCTCTGATATGCCCCAGTATTTGATGCCACAACATAACCTTTTCTCCAGAGATTGTAGGGGTTCTCTCTTATTCAACTCCAATATCATGAAAAATGGAACTATTACACCCATTAGTAATTTTACTTCTTTGTAGCTTATATAGAGTTCCAAACCAAACTCCCTTCAACAACACCATGTCTCCTCAAACCATCCTGCAAATTTCCTTTTAAAATATTTTTTTTACCCCTACATCGTCCATTTTTATTACATAAATGAATTTTTTTTCCAATGATGAGATGTGGAGAACACTAGGCAGTGTTCTAATCCTTCCATCTATGAGCCTCAACATGACTTTTCTTCATCCTATGATTCTCTTTGTTGATTCATCACCTAGGAAAACATTACCTCCATCATACCTTTCATATTTACAAAACCACTCCCTATGGGGTGTCATATGAAAGGTTGCACCTGAGTCAACCAACCATGCCTCATGATCTATGTTGAGTCTCCATTTTGACACCTTTATTACCCTATATTACCCTCTATCTCAACCTATTTTACCTATGTTATGTGTATATAATTGATTGTTTCCTCCACAAATACACTTGATGACCCTGTCCATATGAATAGCGAGTTAACTTGTAATTAAGGCATGATTTGTTTTTTTTTCTTGAGTTAATTTTATTAAATTCTTGATTATGTATGATCCTAATCGCTTTGACTCTTAAGAAGATTGATCTGGTACATCACTATTCTGGTACTACAACTATAGCATGATTCGATACTGCAACTACGATGTGATATGATACCTATTATATTCTGGTACACAAGCTCCACCTATTTCAGTACCCAGTCTATTCTGGTACCAAGGCTCCACTTATTCTGGTACCCAGTTTATTATGGTACCAAGGCTCCACCTATTTCGGTACCAAATCTCCACCTCTTCTGGTACCAGCTCCATCCGGTACCAGCTTTTCATATCTTCTAGTACTCTATCCTCACCTCTTCTGGTACCATCTCTGTGTTTCATCCGGTACTAGCTCTCCACCTCTTCCGGTACCAACACTCTGCCTCTTCCGGTACCGACTTCATTTGATACTAGATTGCACCTATTCCAATACTAGCTCCATTTAGTACTACCATCACACTGGTATGGTCCCCATAGTCATGACTGTGTTCATCCGGTACTAAACCCCTTCCTACAGGACTTCGGTACTAACTATTCTAATCTTCTACCGTGTTATTCCGGCACTAGACATAATTTAGAATTTTTGAATGTTTCTAGAAGAAACTCTGGCACATGGGTTTTTTCCAGAATGATGCTTACATGTGGATGTGTGTGTCTGAATTCACCCATCTTTCAAGTGTGGACCTCTAGCTAAGGGGGAATGATCCTGCCAAAATTAGCAAAAAACTCAAACTGCCAAGTTGCACCTCGATTTTCGTGCATATGGTATCAGTTCTAGAAATTTGAAGACATGGGTTTTGTCTAGAATATGGAAAATTGAGTATAGATCAGGAATATTTTTAAAATTAGAATTTGTTTGGGAGATATGGGTGGATCCCTAACTTGAATCTTCCCAAATTGATAAAAAAACATAGATTTGTGGGATTTATCCTAAAATTGTGAAAATTGTTTTCTTATTTTGGGGATTGCTGCTTGAAGGAGAAAGAATTTTTATGTTGTAGGTTTGATTTTTGAAGATTGTTGATTGTACACCTACTTCCCAAATAATGATGTGAGTTGCAATTCATGGATTTCATGTGTATGTTAAAATATTCTTCTATGTAAGTATTTCTTAAGCTTCCTTGTTGGTACGAGAAGGGCCCACCAACGCAGTCAAGGTAATATTCATTGTATTTTATTTCTAATTATAATTTCGGATGTTTGTGTGTATGTGTGAGTGTGAACATTTAACAATTGTATATGTTGTCAATGATTTCAAATACATTTTAAAGTTCAACATAGAATCATTTCCTTCTGAATCAGTGTGAGTAGTTAGACATTGGACAGAGTAGATAGTTTCCTTTCTATTTTTGCAAGCTAACATTTAATAGATAAGAATCTAATGCATGGGATTGCTTAGAAAACAAATATTATTATTCTGATTTTGTGATCATGGTGTTCTTAATGAGTATAGGAACAATAGGACTTCATATTTTACCTTCATGTTCCATAATGAAGCCTCTCAATTATATTGACTATTTTATGTACTACATAGGTTTGATTGAATATAATTGAGTTATGTTTTGAATTATGTTTAAGAGTGTCTAAAGTTGATTGTTAATTACTATTTTTTATTGCTATAGGAAAAAATATATTAAGTTCATCTCTTCATTTCATGAGCCTATAATGAACAAACTTGTTATGTGAACAAAGGTAGGGACTTCTTTTGTTGCAATGCAAGGCTCAGTCTTAAGCTTGAGAGGGCCTATTGGTTCTTGTGTTGCAGTAGGTTCAGTTTTGAGCTTGCTAGGGCTTGCTGGTTCTTGTGTTGCAGCAGGTTCAGTTTTAGATTGCTAGGGCCTGTTGGTTCTTGTGTTGCAGCAGGTTTTTCCTTGGCTACAAAAGGTGAAGGAATGGGGGCTGCTCCTGGCACTGGCACTTGAATTATCTTATAGCCTGCTTGATAGTAAATATCTCCACATTGGCAACACATGTAATCTTTACACAAGTTCTTTGTAGTTTTCTCAGTTCGAGCTAAGGTGTACGACTCTAGTTCTTTTTCATATGCTTCCCTTGCTCTGGATAATTCTTGCTGATATGCTTCCACTTGAGATTTTAAAAACTCATTTTCTTCCAAGACATCGGCCATTGTTTGTTTGGATTGAGAGGTGACTGGTTCTTGTGTGGCATTCATATCCTCATGAGCTGGTTCTTGTGGAGCAGCTACAGGAATGGCAACTGATGCATGTGTTTCAGCCTCCTGGTGTAAGGAGAGT
>CBVK0101220519.1:1676-28757 GCA_900067695.1 Picea abies | reverse complement strand
GTTTTCATCTATATTGCGACGTTTTATGTGGACACGTGTCATCATGAATTTGATTGTTCAAACCCCATATAGACATCGTAAGACCGACGTCCTGGGTGTGGCAAGACCGGCGTCTTAGACATGGTAAGAGAGATGTCCTCAAGGTGTCAGGAGAGACATTTAAAAGTTGGGAAGAATGACGTTATAAAGGTGGCAAGAGCGACGTTGTAAAGGTGGAAAGAGAGATGGTTTGGAGGTGGCAAGAGTGACATTTTAAAGGTGGAAAGAGAGACATTTTGGAGGTGGCACGACCAATGGGAAGATACGGTTTGGAAGTGGCAAGAGTGACATTTTAAAGATGGAAAGAGAGACGTTTTGGAGGTGGAAAGAGTGACATTTTAAAGATGGCAAGAGAGACGTTTTGGAGGTGGCAAGACCGACGGGAAGATACGGTTTGGAGGTGGCAAGAGTGATGTTTTAAAGGTGGCAAGAGTGACATTTTGGAGGTGGAAAGACCGATGGGAAGATGTATCAGCTCCGACACGGTTGCTATAGGAGCAACACTCTTGGATGTGGCAAGAGCAACGTCTGGAAGGTGGAAAGAGCGACGTCCTAGAGGTACCAACTCCGACGTGGTTTCTATGGGAGTGACAATCTTGGATGTGGCAAGAGCGACATCCGGGAGGTGGCAAGAGTGACATCCCAGAGGTACCAACTCCGACGTGGTCGCTATGGGAGCGATAGTCCAAGACGTCACAATAGCGATAGCGTTCTAGGTATTTAAAAAAAAAATACAATATCAATATCAATACCTATGAAACAAACAAACAACTCCAGGCAAGGAATTAGTGACAGACTAGAGGGTCTGAAGATGTTTAATTGTTGATTTATGCCTGGAGTAATTATTCCTATAATTATGATCATACTCGTTGAAAATTTGAACAGTGTGAGCCCCTTCGTTAATATGTTTGTATCCCTCTTCAAGCCATCATAGAAGATTAGTATGTCATCCACAAAGAGTAGATGGGTAATGACCAGCCCATTTGATATTTTGATACCAGAGAAACTTCCTCCCATCTTTTTCTCAGTCAAAAAATGGCGTATGCTTTCTGCTACAAGTAGAAAGAGTAGGGGAGATAGCGGGAAACCTTGTTGAATTCCCCTCTCTACTTGAAACAATTATGTGGTTGAACCATTGAGTAAAATGGAAAAGGAGAACGAGTTTAAGCATACCATTATCCAGTTGAAAAAATATAGTCCAAAGCCCAGATGTATCAGAAGCATTCTGATGTATAACTAGTTCACCTTATCGAAGGCTTTGGATAGATCTAGTTTTATCACTGCTTCTCTCATCTTCTTTAGTTTGATGTTGTGCATACCTTCTTGTGCTACTCTGATTGCCTCATGAATTTGTTTTCCTTCAAGAAAGATGAACTATTCCCCCGAGATGTGTTTTGAGAGGATTACTTTCAGTCTTCCACTAATAACCTTGGAGATAATATTGTACAAACAATTGCAAAGGGAGATAGGCCGAAAATTATCGAAGGAGGTCGAGTTGTCTATCTTAGGTATCAATGCTATGAAAGTAGTGTTGATATGATTGTGTATATGACCCTTTACCCTTGATTCTTCGATTACCCGTAGTAGGTCAGGTCCCAGAATGTCAAAGAATCCCAAGTAGAATTCGATTGGCCACCCATCTGGGCCAGGGCTCTTCCCTTTTTGGAAAGTGTGTAGGAATTATATCAACTCTTTTTCAGTAACCAGGCTCGTTAAGTGTCCAACTGCCTCCTCTTCAACAAATCTGGGGAAAAGCTGGGCAACTTTTATAATTTCTGCAATAGAGGACTCCTCATGGGCTTTGTAAAGTGTCTTAAAATGATTAATGCCCAAGTTGGCTAATTCATTGTACTTTGTTATTTCCTCCCCCCTCTGATTCCGTAGGATCGAAATGGTGTTGGCCATCTTGCGGACTTTGGAAAAGGCCTGAAAGTATTTTGTGTTTTCATCTCCACAGGTTAGCCACAAGGCCCGACTCTTTAGCCTCCATTATGCTTCTCTTTCTTCCAGGATGACCCTGCAGCATTTTTCCAAGCCATATAAGAGGTCTTTTTTTTCTTGGCTATGATAGCCCCATCCAATCCCATATTGTAGTTCTATTAGTTTCAATTAAATATCCTGCAGATTTTGTTCATCCTTTTGTTGTTTTATTTTGGCGCACTTCTTAGTTGCTTGTTTGAGGCCTTTTAGATTTTCAACAAAATGAACAGTTTTTGAGTCTGGGAGTGTTCTAGTATTTTCACCCATAAGTCCTTACTATTTCCATAAAGGTTGGATCTGTTATCCATCCCTCTAAGAATTTGAAGGGGCTAGTCGGCCTTCTAGAGGAGGTCCCAAATTCGAACAATATGATGGTCTGATTCTCCCCCAAAAGTTACCCATTGTCGAACTAGAGTGGCCAAACCCCCTGAGTTTCCTCAAGCATCTACTGCTATGAGCATCCAACCCAGGATTAAGGATTCCAAGATATTAGCCACTGCTAAGTTGTCTCCTAGAGTTTCCTGTAGTAGAATGACATCTGGCGAGCACTGTTCAACCAATCTTCGTAAGGACAATTTTTTATTGGGGTTCACCAACCCCCGACAGTTGAAGGAGAGGATTTTCATGAGGTAACACCATCCTGGGGTGGCTTTTCTCTAAGCACCCATTCAATTGAATATTATCTTCCTGAAGCCAGATCAATTCTAGCTTGATCTTGTGCCAGATATAAATGTGATTTACGACCCTTACCTTTGCCCACCGATTGTGTCTGAGGTAGTGACCCCAGTCCCCTGCTCGAGGTCATGGGAGAACCACTCTCCAAGGGATCCTCTTTGATCATAGATATTCTCCTAAGGTGGTAAGAGACTCTATTATCTTCATAAGAGGAGTCAATAGAGGCCGAGGGAGTGTTGAGGGTAAAAGGGAGATTGGTAGGAAGCAAAGTTTCCAGGGAGTTAGGGGAGGGGATGATAGTTGTAGAGGGAGGGGTATTTATATCTAGTGTATAAGGGAGTTCAATGGAGGTCAAGAGAGTCAGCGAAGTAGATTCTAACTCCCCCAAGTTTAAGGAGGGTGTGACCAGCAAAGGTGTGAAGATCGATGAGGAGGAGGAGAAGGGGCAGTGTAGGGAGGCTAGACTGGCACAAGATAGAGACTCAGAAAAAAAAAGTGGGGCAAAAGAATCCAAAGTAGTATGAGAAGCAGATAAGATTGACATACCCATTAATTTGTGTTCTCGGTGGAGGAGATGATACAGGGAAGGTGAGGAGAGAGGACCGGCAGTCAAAGGCTCTTCCTGCCCCAAACCCTAATGGCACCATCTGTCTGAACCCTAACTCGTCGATCGATTATCTCTAGTGTTCTACAGAACCTATATTTTGAAGTCCTCTACGCCCTGTTGTGGTTCCACTTCTTTCGTAGAGGAGAGATGGAGGATCTTATCCCTCTTTTCATTCGGTCTTTTCCCTTGATGGATATTGGATAGTTTTCCACACTGTTCCCATAGAAATGGCATCTATGACACCTAAATGGGATTCCCTTGTAGTCTAGGGTTTGTACAAAATCCCCAGCGGTCGATTCTATGAGAAGATCCTGATATAAACCCTTCCGCAGATTGATCAGGACCAGTATGTGAGCCACTGCCATAATACCAGTGACTTCAAAGGACATATCCGCCTCAAGGTAACTGCCCAGAAGATTTCCAATTGCTGCAAATTGATGTGTATTCCATCATTGCATCGGGAGTCCCGAGAGTCTAACCCAAATGGGTTCCTCATCGACCCGCTCATGCTTCACATCAAAGGTAGGTGTCCAACATTTGAGGAGGGTCGGGGTAGATGCGATGCTCCAAACCTTCTTAAGAACCCAATCTACATCAGTCGTGGAAGATAAAAAAAAAGAGAACCACCCTCTGGTAAGTAGTCTAATATGGGGCATCTTGGAGATCTCTGGTAGCCAGTAGTTATGTACCCAGCTTTTGAGATAATCCATGCCTATTTTTTTCCCTCTGACCCTACCCACCACTACTCTTTCTGATAGATCCAAAACCTTGTCCATTTTTAGGTCCTCCCCAAAGACAAGTCTCCCAACACCTGTTATTTCCCTGGTACACCTGATAGCTTTAACCAGCCATCCTTCTGAGTTGTGTTGGGTGTTGTTTGAATGATCCCCCCTTTGTGTAGTAGGAGTGTGCTTCTTGTTTTCGAAGGATATTTATGGGTGAGAAGTAGGCCCCTACCTTTTCCCACCGATTGTGTCTAAGGTAGTGACCCCATTCCCCTGCCCGAGGTCATGGGAGAACCACTCTCCAAGGGATCCTCTTTGATCACCGATCGACTCCTAAGGTGGTAAAAAACTATGTTATCTTCATAAGAGGAGCCAATAGAGGTCGAGGGTGTGTCAAGGGTAAAAGGGAGATTGGTAGGAAGCAAAGTTTCCAGGGAGTTAGGGGAGGGGATGATAGTTGTAGAGGGAGGGACATTTATATCTGGTGTATAAGGGAGTTCAGTGGAGGTCAAGAGCCTAGTCAGCGAAGTAGATTCTAACTCCCCCAATTTTAAGGAGGGTGTGACCAGAAAAGGTGTGAAGATTGACAAGGAGGAGGAGAAGGGGAAGTGTAGGGAGGCTAGACTGGCATAGGATATAGACTCAAAAAAAACAAGTGGGGCGAAAGACTCCAAAGTAGTATGAGAAGAAGCTAAGATTGACATACCCTTTAATTCGTGTTCTTGTCAGAGGAGATGATCCAGGGAAGGTGAGGAGAGAGGATCGAAAGTTGAAGGACTTCCTACCCCAAACCCTGATGGCATCCTCTATCTAAACCCTGACCCGTCGATCGATTATCTCCAGTGTTCTGCAGAACCTGTCTTTTGAAGTCCCCTACGCCCTGTTGTGGTTCCACTTCTTTCGCGGAGGAGAGATGGAGGAGCTTGTCCCTCTTGTCATTTGGTATTTTCCCTTGATGGATATTGGACAGTTTTCCACACCGTGCCCATAGACATGTCATCTATGACACCTAAATGGGATTCCCTCGTAGTCCAAGGTTTGTACAAAATTCCCAGCGATCGATTCTATGAGAAGCTCCTGATATAAACCCTTCCGCAGATTGATCAGGACTAGTATGTGAGCCATTGTCATAACACTAGTGACTTCAAAGGACATATTTTCCTCAAGGTAACTGCACAGAAGATTTCCAAATGTCGCAAATTGATGTGTATTCCAGTATTTCATCGGGAGGCCCGAGAGTCTAACCCAAATGGGTTCCTCATAGACCCGCTCATGCTTTGCATCAAAGGTAGGTGTCCAACGTTTGAGGAGGGTCGGGGTAGCTACGATCCTCCAAACCTTCTTAAGAACACAATCTACATCAGCCATGGAAGATAAAACAAAAGAGAACCACCCTCTGGTAAGTAGTCTGATATGGGGCATCTTGGAGATCTCTAGTAGCCAGTAGTTATGTACCCAGCTTTTGATATAAGCCATGCCCAATTTTTTCCCTCTGACCCTACCCACCACTGCTCTTTCTGATAGATCCAAAATCTTGTCCATTGCTATGTCCTCCCCAAAGACAAGTCTCTCAGCACCAGTTATTTCCTTGGCACACCTGATAGCTTTAGCCGGTTGTCCTTCTGAGCTGTGTTGGGTGTTGTTTGAGTGATCTCCCCTTTGTGTAGTAGGAGTGTGCTTCTTGTTTTCGAAGGATAGTTATGGGTGAGAAGTAGGCCAAAGACAACAGCAGTTTAGTTGCAGAAGACAAGGGTTTCCCATGATAAGGGTCCATGGCAAGGGAGTGTGCAAGCAAAGAGACTACAGAGAATTGTTGCCAATTGACCAAGGGCTGCGAAAGGAAGATGGAAGTATCATAGAACAAAAACAAATGATAAACAAGTTTAGTAAGATGAACCTTGAGAATCTAAGGGTTGTATTGGCAATCTAAAAAATTCTACGTATTTTGTATGCAATGCATGTTGCAACTGAATGGTGTTTCAATATTTATGTTTTTTACGATATACCTGATTAATGCATAGATACTTTAGTGCTTTTTGATCTATAGTTGTGTGATTCCCCTAAGTAGGCTAAGGTTTGGCTATCTATTGTAGGGACAAACATTCGTTCCATTTCCAAATATTTAGTTAGAAAGCATTCAATTCTCATCAACAATCTAGTGAAGTCTTAGGTCTAAACAAACCCTAGAATCGTATGCAATTCATGAAGCTCATTAGCAGTGAGAAAAAGGAGAACTTGGGTAAAAATTACCACATAATCCTTCTATTCCTAATAAGCCTAAAGTTTAAACCATTGAATTCAACTACACCGGGCCCATCTACTGCCCCCCCCCAACATCTCCAAAGCAAGTTCCTTTTCTTCCACGACCACATTCTCCATCTCCACCAATAAATTCTAGCATGGCTACTTCTCAGCTTCCTAGATCTACCACTTCTCCCATAGCTAGCTTTATGAAACGAACAACAATTCATGGTATCAATATCACTGATGAAGGACTGAATATATCAATTTGTGATCTATATTATAAGCATGAAAAAGTACTGATGAAACCCAGAAACTGAAGCATTTGTGGGTACCCTCAAGGAACCCACTTTATTATTGTACAAGAAGATTGAGGTTGCTCCTTATGCAACCTATTCATATTTTTTATCATATTTCTGCAATAAGTACAATTGACTCAGTTCAACCTAGCATTTAAAATCTTGAATTTTATTCAAATCAAATGAGACGAGATGTTGCAATATGATAAAAAAATTTAAAGTTTGATTGGGTAATCAACCTATGCCCAACTACAAAACAAGAAGACTTACTGGTTTATAGCTGGCTTGCCATAATGAGCTTGATTCAATATGCCCAATGTGAATCTGACCACATATAAAGAAGCAGTTCAAATTGATTTGAAAATGTATAAAGAACTTAATTCAACAGGGAGAGATACAGTAAACCATACTTCATCACCGTAGCTGCAAGTGAAAGAGGTTCAAGCATAGATGCATCCAACACTTAGTAAAGATAAGGAGATTATTTGTGCTTGATGTAACATAATCATGTACAGAATGAATGTCCCCTAAACAAGATGCTAGCTAGCAGTGGAAAAGATAAGGAGAGCCATTGAGGAACTGAGCGACCATGAAAGTATGACATATATTGCTTCTATCATTGTTGGAATGACTATTCAAAAAATCTAACCAATATAAAAAAAGAATTTGTGGAGTCTAGTGAAACATCAACTGTATATTGAACAAAAACTACTCCAACACAAAATCAGTCATAACCCAACAAGCCAAACAACTTAACTTTTTAAGCCTTTGATACAATGTGTCAAGTGTGGGCAATTTGAGCATACACAAATCAATGTCCTTTCTCTGTTTTGGGTGTGATAGTTAGAATATTATCTAATTTAATGACATCTCATAGAGAACTACCCAATCTTTCTAAAGAAAAATAATAATGTCAATATGGTACATGTTTCTGAATACAACAAGAATGTTCACATTGCTACAAAGACTCACCATGAAAGGTTCAGAGTTGATCCTATAAAAAATCAAAAGAGACAATTTGTGAGTTGGTTGGCTTAATGAACCTATCACAAAAAACTACCAATCTTAATAGAGAGAATTTTTAAAGTCCATGTGGTACACAATGTTCTGAACATACCAAGAATGTCCAGAAAACTCAACCTGAGGGGTATAGATTTAATCCTAAGAAAAATTGTAAGCATACTATGGAGAAGAAAAGAAAAGCAGTAGTGCCTGCAGAAAAGTCAACTTCAGGACCCAGTCAACCAAAAAATTAACCAGGGAAGGATAGTCCCAAGTAGGTACTCAGTACAATGAGGCCACAAAACACTACACGATGGATACAATGAAAGTACAGATGCATCCACAGATAGCGAAAGGGACACAAATGTCACAATCAGTTGTTGCAAATAAAGGAACATGCAATCAACCATGGAAAAGTAATGTGTAGCTTCCCTACCTGCAATGGGCAATCATGGGATAATTAAAGGCACAATCCCACAAACAGGAAACTACAAATACTCCCTTGCTAACACATAAAACCTGAAGCACACAGGATGTGTCATTATTGCATCTACTAGGATTTTCTTTTCAATAAGGGAATGGATGCAGTATTGCCTTTGGTCAATTGTTTTCCTCTACAAAGTTGTGGCGAACATTTCAATTTGAGCCTCATTCTATCTGAAGACAAGTTGAGATCGTTAAGTAGGCTGAAGTTTGACATTTGGAACCTTCTAAGTACCTTGATCCATTCTTCCAATAGGATGTGCAAGATATATAATTTATGTGTAGGATTTTCAAGTTGAGATCCATGAGAAATATGCTTTTCACTCCAACCACATGGTTGTCCCTTTCAAATTATTTACCAAGTAAATCCCAACATTGAAACAAATATTTCCAGTTTTGTTGACTATACAAATTATACACTCTTCGAGGCTCCAAGGCCCTAAATGATGTTTCATCATACCCATATCCTTGTCACATGTACTCAAAATGTATGCAACAATGTCAAATTTCCATTAAGTGCTCAAAAATCCAAATTTGATGTTAAAACGGGGGATGGTGTCTCATAAAAATGCTTGCAAGGAATTCTCAGATATTCATCTATAAAAATTCAAAATAATAGGATCCACTTATTTAACCTTTCCAACAACCCCACATTTCCATAATTTCTTAGACTATTCCCAAATGCATGGAAATGGCTTGCAAAAATAGCATTTTGTTTGGTTTTGCTTATTTTTAAGCCTTTAAAACAATCCTCTACTTAGATGCATGCCCAGACCATATACAAGCTCAAGATTAGGTGATTCAAATTGGATAATGTGTATGTTTAAATTCCATACCTTTATATAATTAATATTCCATTATCACACTAAAAACATTATGATGTGCAAATACACTACAAAACTATTTTTTTAACAAGGTGAAAATCATACTCAAATAGCATATAAAAATGCAAGAAATTCTATAAAAAAATGAAGGCTAGGTGAACAATAAATACACTAGGATGGATTCAAAAATATGGTCTTTAATCCCTAATATCCAATGTCCTTCATTATATCGCCACCATCAAGATATAATATTGCCAAAACAACTTTTTCCATTGTACCAAATTCACCAAACACAAGAAATAGGTATAAAAAGCATGCTTAGGGTGAATCAAGCATGATCAAAGTGTGAAAATCAATGGTTGGTCCTACCAATCCTACCATAACTACTTAAAAATTTAGAAGGTGGACCAAAGGTCATCCTACATCATTTCACCCACCAAAAAATCTACCATTTACTGAGCTAAGAATGCCAACATTTACTTCAGAGTAAAACAAAAGGTGGGTAGAACATAGCACAATTAGAAATGGTCCCATTGAATAAAATTTCCCAATATATAAATTTGAATGCCTTAAGAAAGTTCCAATTGTTGCAATTCACATCATTACAACATTTTGTCACCTTAGTACAAGACAGACCCAAAGTGTCCTCCAATCATTTATCAGCCCATGGAACATGATGAATGAATGAGTTTAGTAAAATGAAATTGAATGCTCAAGCTCTGAGAAATAGTTGCTACAAATATTGTCAAGATGATAATTTTAAAGAGATACCATGTAAACCCATGAGATACTAGTACTACATGTATCAAAAACATGCACACCCTTTTGTACTAACGAGTTCCACCATCATAAACTGAAACTAGAAAATAACTCTCTACACACACACCAAATCATTTATCTTCATCAAGTGCACCAAGTGCTTTCATGTCTTCCAAAAATGCCATATATGAACCATCAATGCTTTATGGTTTAGCAACTGGTTGAACATAATATAATTTTGTTTTAGATACATGAATTAAAGAATTAGAAGTCAATATTGATTTGGGTTTCACCTTTTGAGCAGATTCTCTCCTTAAATTAAAGAACATAAGAGAATTCAATAATTGTTAAAATTTGAAGTTGTAAAAAAATTATCCATGTTTCAATTAAAATCTCCATTTCTATCACCTATTTGTATGTATCACCTAATTTTTATGGTAAGAAAGGTGGAAAGTTTTCAAAGTTGACCCATATTCATCCTACGCCTGGTTCATCTTCTTTGTCTTCTTCATCTGTCGACCCATATTCTTCCTGCTCTAGCTCTACATCATCTTCTTCTTCAACATCATATTCCTCATCTACAATACACGTTACTGGCCTTCCTCTTGGATCATATCTAACAACAAATGACCAATCCCTCTTACCTGGAACCTTTGAGTAAAAGACTTGTTCACATTGACTTGGAAAAACATAGCGGTCATCTGTTTTTTCAAACACCATTGTTTTAATCATCGGAAATCCGTTGGCATGTTGAATAACGGTTCTTTCCTCATCATGTTCATGCATTCGTAACCTATACCATTTGACATCGAACAAAACTAATTTGAAGGAATTAAAGTCACACTCAATTATATCATTCAAAAACCCATGGTATCTATTTTCAGATTTTCGAGGATATCTGTTACTCATAAAGGAAACATTAGTGACTTGCAATATTGTAGCTATCCCACTATCTGAAGTTTTTTTGGTTTCATCCAACTGTTTGATGCGAAATTTACGACCATTGCACCACATAGCCTTGTGGTGTTTCAACTGCAATATGTCAGACATGTAAAAGATACATTGTCAATTAATAATAAACAAATTTATATAATTTGGAAAGTATAATATGAAGGAAACACACCTACAGTCACATTAATATAATATAAAATAACTAAATAAAATGGGTGAATTTTCTTGCCTTTCCATCTTTCAAACAATATGCTAAATCTATTTCCCTCTGCGTAACATCGAAATCTCCATTACGACAAGCTTCTCTAACCAATTTAGACAGTTCTTTCCATGATAACCTACCTCCATGATGTTCTTTACATCTATGAATCCATACCTTCATCCAATCTAGATTATTTGCAATGTATAAATGTAATGCATCCCAATCTTGAGCAACTGATCGATCACAAAATCACAATTCACCAATATTAAATATTAGTTATAACCATGGTAAATATTAATAATAAATTATGAAAGAATAAATATTAAATGATTTATATGATCATATACACAACAAAACGATAAATTTATATTTATTAAAAATATCCACATTTTAATTACCTCTCACTTTCCTCATTGTACCTTTCCCCAATAGTTGCTCCCTTTCAATTTTTTTGATGGAGTTCACATCCCAAATGCAATCCACTGCATGCATAGATTGTGTTATTAATTTAGGAAGATACTAACTAATATACACCATGGATTCATATACCATATATCCCTCCACCATATAACCCTCAGGACATGCTCTTTGTCTAACCAAAGCCTTCAATGATTTCAAGTGCCTCTCCACCATCCACATTGACCTTGTATGTACAAGTCCACACATTTCAATCTCCTCAACTTGGTGTATGAGGTAATGTTCTTGTGCATTGAAAAATGATGGAGGTAGATACTTCTGCATTTCAAACATTAGCCGAGGAATTTCTCTCTTCCAATACTTTATATCATCTTCATGTATTTCTTTCAATGATAACCATCTACAGATCATGACGCAAGAAAATAACATGTTTCAACAAAACATATAAATACATATTACATTACAAGTAAAACACATGTCATCAAGTACAACAAAAAATTGAATTTTTTATTTGCATAGATATTGTAGCTACTTACCTCATGTATTTTCCAAGATCATATATAACTTGTTTGACATTGTTGTCAAAGTCGTTTGGGAGAGATAGAGGTAGAACATACTGTAACAATAAAAATGAATCGTTACTTGTTCAAAACTAGACAAAAAAATATATATATCAAAAAGTGTACATGACCAATACATAAATATGGATACTAAAATGATTAATTACCTTAATGAAGGTATGCCAATCATGTTTTTTTTACCCCACCAAATTCACCTTTCTTCGTTAAGATATTCTTTATGTTTGAACAAAAACCTGTGGGAAATTTAATTTTTTGAATGACCTCTTTTACACCATTTCTTTGTTGCTCTGTTAATAACCATGGAAGGTTATTTTGGTCTCCATCGTTATTTGATCGGATCACACTTTGCATTGCATGATTGGCTTCCCGAATGTCATTACAAATTTTGACAATTTTTTCTTTATCCCTCCTACCATCTATGATTCACCATAATGTTTCTATCACATTCTTCCCGATATGCATTGTATCAAATAAATGAACTATTTTTAGGTCCTTATAGTAAGGAAACCTCATGAATTGAGTGGGATAACATTTCATTCCTCGTGGAAGCCCATTATTACTACCTTCACGACGACGACATTGATGAAGCATAAAAAAATCAGAAAACTGTTTATCAAATGCGGTAAAATAAAATGAATAATTAAAATAAATTTCAAAACATGATTCCATTTACGATACATAAACAAAATGCGTACCTCAAGGATTAATTTTGTCATATGACAACTTCCATAGGCGAGGTGTCATTCTTTGTGGTTTTAGTCCAGTTTCTTATTTCCCATTGAAAATATATTTTTCAGTAGTACGATACTTATGGTTCTTAGAAAGGAAGTTTCTATACTCATCAAACACCTCCTTTCCTAAACTTTTTGACCGACGAGATTTCATCTTAGGACCACAAATTGGACATGCAAATTTACCCTTTGTTTGAAGACCTGCAACAGATGGATTAATGTGAATTATTCATATATATATGAAATGATTATTTAAACAACATGCATGATATAATCAATTAATTATATACTATTCAAGCATGCAATATGGAACGTTACATACCACAAAAATGTGTTAGTCCTGGGGCATCATGAATTGTCCATAAAAGTATTCCACAACATTGAAATCTCTTTTGCCCAATTGGTTTACAAATGTCATACATAGTGACACCCTCCCATAACTTTAGTAGCTCGTTGATAAGAGGCTCAATATACACATTCATATATTTAACTTGGTACTTACCTAATTGTTTTAAATTACACGAGATTAATACCATGGTATGTATATATACGTAAATAAACAAATAAAATATGTTATGTAAAAAAAGAGAAAAAGGAAAATTTTAAATTCGAAAATTTAATGTAAAAAAATACCTAGAATAATCATTGTCAACATTATGTGCTCCCTCTTTATTGACATCCAAGGAGGAATTTTATTGTTGATAACAAAAATAGGCCACACTGAGTAAACAGACCGAAGCTGTCCAAATGGATTAACACCGTCAGTTGCCAATGAAAGCCTAACATTACGAGGTTCATCTGTAAATTCTGGCCATTTTGCAGCAATTTCCTTAAATGCATAACCATTTGCAGGCATTCAAAGAACACCATCTTCAATTTTCTTTCATGCATGGTAATCCATAAACTGTGCTATGTTTTGACACCTGAACAATCGCTGCAAATGTGGAATTATGGGAATATGTTGGAGAAACTTTTGAGGGACCATTTTTGTTACTTGATCGGTTTGATATCTACTGATACCACATATCAGACATTTTGTTTTCGACACATGTTGTCCATAATATATAATATGATCATCATGACATGCATCTATACTTTGATACTCCATTCCAATGTCTTTCATAATGGCATGCAAATCTCGATATGTGCGAGGTAAAATATTTGGCGAGGATAATAAAAATTCACCTAACAATCTAAAACATAAAAAATAAATAGTTAATGTAAAGAATAGGGATTGTAAATATTGCATTTTTATTTCACATTAATTAACACTAAAAAAAATGGGGAATAGTCAACCTTTATGTAGATGTGAAGTAACATATTACATAGCGTAGGATCTGTGTCATATAAGTGTTAGACAAATGATTCGTAACTTTCAAATTCACCAGCAGCAATGTAGTGGAGAGAATATTTTCTCTTGACCCTTTATAAAGTCGTTTATTTGCCTTTTCAATCAGAGGTTCATCATAAATACCATCACTATTGTCCCCATGATCCTCATCTAGATGACCGAATAAGTATTGAATCATTTGATTTGTCTTATCATCTTGAACTATGTTATTATTGTCATCTACTTCCATGGGATCATTAACTTGATTTTCATTATCTGCTTCAAGTTCTTCATCTTGTACTACAACATCATTTATGCTACTACTTGGTGCTTTCTGCATAAAGTTAGGGGGAAAATCTAACTTTATAATTACAAAAAATCATGAAAAATTAGTGCATGTATAAAACATTATAAAAATTTGAGAATACAATAAATATTAAAACAGATAATGAATGTATATACCATCATATGATATTCATTTGATCCCCCATCCATGTGCCCATATTTTCTACAATGTTTTGTAGTTGTTGCTATTAAAACTCTTTCGGGACCTCTAGTACAACAATTTTTGCAAGGGAAATAACATTTACCGTCACCCTTTTCACCCTCTTTAATTATTTTCCCAGCTCTGATGTTTTCTGTCATTATTCCCCACAGACTTATACTGAAACAAATACCTATTTTTTGTTCACCGAGAAGACCCTCAAATCCTTTTTGAAGCGTCGTTATTATAGCAAACTTGTCGCAACATTCATCAAATGCAACGTATTTATAGATTTTATAACGTCGCAATTCTGACGTTATAAACCTAAGTGATCGTTAGTATTTTGACTTGGTCAACATCCTAAGGTGACCATTGGAGGAGAAAAACCTAGTTTCCAAAGCGTCGCAATTGTGACACCAATCTTCACAAACGTGGCAATAGAGACATCTATGTCACAAACATGGCAAGATCGACGACAAGGTGGAAAATGTGGCAAGAGAGACGTTAACGTGGCAAGAGAGACATCAATGTGGCAAGAGAGACATTAACGTGGCAATACTGACATTATCGGGCAATATGAATTTTTTCTTTTTAAATTTCCTCTATTTTGCGACAATATGGACAATTTTTTCCATAACACCGCAAATAGAACGTCGAAATTTTTACAATATGTACTAGTGTAGGTTTCCATAATTGGGCATATACTTCCCAATCTTCATTTTCTGGGATATTCTTTATTTGTTCACCTCCATATTTCCATTCATTAACAATGACCACACAATGGCTTTGTGCATTTTATCTTGCTTGATTTGTAACCATGTTCACTTGTCCTCACTCGCTTGCACACGCTCGCTTGTTTTCATGCTCCCTTGAAGGTTTTCTCTACTGAGAAAATTAGGAAAGAATTTTTAGAGCTTTTGATTTGTTCAATATAAAAATAAAAAATTGCAAATAGATCTTTCCATCTTGCAAATTTTTCTTCACTTGCTTTAGTGATTTTATTATGTAACACCTTGTTCATTGCAGCATCAGTTTTGAAGGTAGCTTTTTGTTGATGAGATAGATTTTGAGCTTATTGATTGCATTGAGGGTCACCTTTATTTCTTTGGCAATTGTTGCATAGTTCTTTTCATTTTCAAGCCAAGTCCATGAAGCAAACTGTATGATTTCTTCATGTGGCTTTGATCTCCACGCCTTAAATTATTTAAGAACTACTCCCCGTCCTTCGTCACTGGCATCAGACTCAATAATTTTAAAGAGTTCATCACTTGCAACATGTAGTATTGGCAAGTGCCCGACTTTAGATTTTATTTTTCTCACAACCTCAGTGTGTGCTTCATTCCAAGGCATAGGATCCTTTTTGAGACCATCATTTAGATTTTTTCTATATTTAGCACAATCTTTATAAAAATGACTGACATAGTTCAAGCTTCCTAGAAAGCACTGGAGTTGGGTTTTATCAATTGTTTTGTTTGGAAATTTTTCTACAAATTCCACTGCATGGGTATGAAGAGCAATTTGGCCATTTGAAATTGTGTGACCTAGAAATTTGAAAGAGGTTTTAAAGAGCTCCATTTTATTTTTAGAAAGAACTAGACCAAACTGTTTGATGACCTTGAAAAACATCTCCAAAATCTTGAAATGTTGGTCTATGGAATCTAAGAAGACTAATGTATCATCTATGTAGACAATTAGCCAGTCAAAATATGCCTTTAAAGTGTCATCCATAACCCTTTGAAATTTTTCCAAAGCATTCTTAAGGCCAAAGGGCATAACAATCCATTCATAGTGACCTTCAGGAACACTAAATGCAGTTTTGAATTTGTCTTCCTCCTTTATAGCCACTTGCCAAAATCCATATTTTAAATCAAACCTTGAGAATATCTTTGCATTTTCTATCTTATTGACCATACTGGATTTGTGGGGTATAAAATATGTATCATCAACTAGGACTGAATTTAAAGGAGTATAGTTTACTACCAATCTTGGGACTCCTCGAATCCACTCAAAATGTTTATTAACATAGAATCCATAGCAATTACATGGGCCAATGGATTCTCTGATCAATCGTTTTTTCAATAATCCTGGATTTCTTCATAACACAATTTATGATATTTAGCATTCATAGGTATTTCTCTGCTTTTACAAGGTTTTCCATCATTGCTATCTATGTATGGTAATTCAACAAATTGAGTTTTTCTTTCCCAAAATGCAGTTGGGAGTTTTGAGCATACCTGATCTTCAAATATTTTTTGCAGTTGACTAATCTTGTCTTGAATCTTTAGCTCCTTGAGTTGTTGATCAATCCTCTACTTGCTCTTCATTTGTTGGAGTTCTTGAATCTTTATCTCTTTCTCTATAAGAGTCTGAGACATTTGAACCATTGTGGACAACTTAGGGACTGATACAAATGGGAGTACATTTTTTCTCCTTTCTATTGTAATAAAATATCCAGATTTTCCATTTGGTAATTTTTCAGAACCATGTGGTTCAACAACAACCAAAAATGGAGTACCTAAAAGACAAGGTACTGGAATTTCTGCAAGTGCAAACTTCATATTCAAGCAGTAAGGTTCAAAAAATAACTTGAACCCTTCAACTTCATATTCCATCTTTAGGGTTTTATTACCTAGCCCAGTGGCTCCATTGTTATTTTTTAACCAATAACAAGAAGGAATCGAATCTTTATTTAGGATGTTAAAATTTGATCCTAAATTGATCAATGCTTTTAATTTAAAGATTTTACCTTGAATATTTAGCTTAATCATCACATGATATTGATTATGCTTTATGGCCATTATTCTCATGGAATTCAAACCTTTTATAGAATTTGTTTCAAATGTACTAATGTTGGCATTTACATTCTGAGGAATTTCTTTTAGGGAAGACATGAAGTACATGTCCTGGATTTGTTGTTGTAACCCTCTTATTTCTTGTCTAGCCCTTGAATCAGCTTTGTATCCATCCTCAATTTCTGATTCTTTTTCAATCTTTTCTAATCTTTACTTTATTTCTGCAACTTCCTTCTTAAGAATATTTATTTCTTTTCTCAAAACATTTATAGTCAAAGGTATCATCTTGTCATTCTGGTTTTGTCTAATAAATGTCTTGGTATTCCTTTCAAAAGAAGTATCTATGAACAATGGATTCTTAACTAAGTTTGTGGATGTTGTTGGTTGTTGATATTTTACCGTGGTTTTTATAAATGAATCTAAAAGTGCACCCTTCATTTATCCTTCTGGAAATGCTTTGATTTGTGCTAGCATCTGAGCATATCCATCAGATTGATTTTGATCCATACAGATTTTAGTTTTTGGTTTATCTTCATCTTCTTCTTCTTCATAATCTTGTGTTTCTTCATAACTTGAAGACTTTGTCTGGAAAATACAAAACTTTGGATCTTTACAACTACAATCATTTGCTATACGTAACATTTCTTCATCATAGGATTCACTAGAGAAATATTCAAATTCAGAAGTTTCAGTAGACTGACAACATCCTTCATGAATCATATAAAATTCTTCCCTATTAGGAAAAGGATGATGTGTGCATTGATTTGTATCATGGTGACTTAAGCCACATCTATTGCAGCAAATTGAGATAATTTTTCTAGAATACTCAACCTTTTTTCTTTCTTTTTGTTGTGAGATATTACCTTTATTCTTCTTGGATTGTTCTCCTTGTGGACATCTATTAGCCAAGTGTCTTGGTTGTCCACATAACCAACAAGCTAGGTTGGCCTTACTTTCTTGTTTGGAATATTGCAATTTGATGACTTATGGGGAGTAATAATGAGACTTTGTGTATTTCTTATAATGACCTATTTTCCTCTTATCTTTTTGGTAAGACATGGGCTTTCCCTTATCATATTTTTGGAATATTTGTCTCATGGATTTCTTTTCCATTTTCTTTCTTCTAACTGGGTCATCTAAGGTCATACCATATTTTTCGCAGATAGATCTACTATCTGGTAATTTTGATAGCTTTTGTATTGAATTTGTAACCTTCATGTTAGCACACAATCCTACTAGGGCAGAGGTAATGATTGTGTAAATTTCTCCCCGAGTATCAAGCTCATAAGGCTGAACAAAATATTTTTGTACTTTTAAATATTCAACAAATTTGTTGGGGAGAGAAGAAAGATATACTTGCTTCCAGAGAATAATTTTGCTATCTTTTACTTCATATATCCTTTGGATCCATTCTCTGTGAAAATAATCATAATTGGACATTCTACTACATTTCATTCCCATTAGAATTATGGCGTGTTTATCAAATATTTCTTGTTTTGTTCCACACCAATGCTCAAGAATGAATGTAGTTAATGCACCCATCATATTATTTTCTACTTGGCCATCTTCTTTAAATACTATATCCCCATTTTCATCTTTAACTTGTTCCTTTTCCATTTTCTCAACTAGGGAAAGTGAAGACACTATTTCCCACCATTTATCCAAAGTTCCTTTAAAACATTGTATAATAGACATACATGCTTCTATTTCATTTTTCCCTTTCATGCGCATGACTATGTAGGAAACATACATTTTGTCTATAATTTGATGGATTTCGCATGTGGTCATACTATCTGTGTTCCATTCTGGGAAATTTTCATCAGTAAATGTTTGTGCCTCTGGTAGCTTGCCTTTTCTATAAAGGTCTAGAGTTGGAACTCTAGTCATGTTCCAAGGAACTAGTTCTTTAGTAGGGAGAATATGAGATTGTGTAGCCAAAAGAAGAGATGAGGATGATTATTCTTGTTCTAGGGGAAAATGGACTGTAAACCTTTTCTTAAAATCAATTTCTTCAGGAATTTATACTGTAGAGTTTAATGATGAGACCTTTTGCAGAAATAAGTAAGAACTAGGAATTGGTTTGTGAGGTAACTTTACATATTTTTCTGATAATTTAATAATAGATTCCCCGATGTTATTAAAAGATTCACCTAATCCTTCCATTAATTCTTCATGGTCTCTTTTTGAAGAGTCTTTTTCAATTTTTAAAGTGTTTTTTATTTTAGAAACTTGGGAATTGACAGAGTTTATACTGGAAGCAACATGATTTGTAGAGACTTGAAGTTGATCTATTTGTTTCTTTCTAGCATAGTCATTGGTTACAAAAGTATGTGTTGTCATCCTTCTTAGAGCAGTAATTGTCGAATTTAATTGTTTAGACACACTTTGGAGTATTTTCTTTGAATTTGTTTGTTGAGATTCTTCCTTGTGAATCATGAGGGGAGTAGCCTTAGTTTGTTTTTCCTCTTCTCTTAGAATGATTCCCTTAAAAGAGGGAAAAGGAAAATCTATCTAAGTTGTTTTTCCATCTAAGGGTTTCCATTTGTGTTTGGTACTGACACTTTCTTTGGCAGACATCATTTGAATTTCTTCCTTTTGGGAAAGTCTGTACCATTCATAAAAGGATATCCAAAAATCCTTTATTGACATATATGTTTGCCATTTCTCAAATAATTCTTTCTTTAGTTCTGCAAAAGTAATGCCATTAAATTCTTTGGCTTGGGGATGAGTAAGCAGATCCCAATTTAAAATTATCTTAATCCAATCTATGTTTACTCTTCTTCTAGGAGATCCATTCATAAGGGAAAATAATTGTTGCATCTCTGGGACTGATGGTTTTTGTAGTTTTGTGGGTAATAGATTTTCAAATCTGCAGAATGGAATTATTGCATCTGTTTGTTCAATATATCCTAATCCATATCTTGGATTTCCAGGTGATCTACATTAGCTAAATATTTCTTTGAGTCTAGGATCATTTGTTTCTAGCTAAGGAATATGATGCATCATTAAGACATGGCTTTCATGTGGAAAAATTATGTTTGTTGTATCATAACACTTTGGATGAGGACAACTTTCTTTTGAGATCGAGGTTGGAGGATAATCAATTATGGGATTATGGTTTTTATGTATAGGAGAGCATACGTGAGGTTGGGTATTGACCATATTAAGGCATAGAGGGAATTGTATTGGAAGAATAAAAGGTGGTGCCATCCAGATGGGTTCATGAGTAAAAATGGGTGGATCTATGCCTTCAAAATTTGGAGATGGAAAAGAAGATGTAGATGGAAAGTTTAAAAATACTTCACCATGCTCATTGCTCTAAGAATACTGGTTAGAGACAAGAGTAGGGCATAAAGGGAATTGGATGAGTCCTAGAATAGGTGGCCATTGAAAAATGGGAGTGTGAGAACATTCATGTATGGTTTTATGTAATGTAGGATATGATGACTTAGAAGACACATACCTTCTTGAAGGAAATTGAATAACTGCTTGAGTATGATGTTCTGCAATATCTGCAGTATTCAGAGTAATTTGGGGTGAGAGCCTAGGAGTCTACACTACCCATTCAGTAGGAAAATCTAATTGTTCCCATGAAATGGATTGGGGAACAAGTTTGGCATTTTCTGCAGAGGTATATACTAAGGTAAAACTCTCTGAATCTCTATCAGGTGCATGTAAAATCATTGGACAGAAAGTATTAGTATATCTGAGTGCCAACTTATAAAGGATTGCAATATTTTCAGAACTAGGCTTCATATCATATCCTTTTGTGAGAACCTTAACTTGCAATATATATTTGAGGTTTGGGTCAGTGACATACTCTGAAATTTGGATGACAGACTTACTTTTGTACCATAAATTTTCATTTTCCTTTTCCTAGAGATGATCATGATCATTAGAAACCTTGTTTTGGTCAAGAGGTGTAGGATATTTGTTACGAGGAAAATATCTCTATGGATATGGATAAACCACAACAGGCGGAAATGACTGCAGAAATCAACTCTATTCTCAAGTATGCTATATAAAAAAATATGTTAGCAAGACAAGATAAAAGGCCTACCTCGTCCACACGCTCAATGAAGTCCATCGTTGAGCACTTGACCCAAAGCAATATACCTAGAACTAGTCTTCAACAACCAAGAAACCCAAGTATATGTTGATAATATATAATGTTAGAACATTCAATAGCATAATCCATCAACATTCATAACAAATATGCCCATGGAATAATAATTCAAATATTTTAAAGATATCAATTGGATGAGAAAAGATTATTTCTATTCAGATATGATCAACATAAGTGAATAAGTTATAGACTTATGTGTCGGCACGGTTCGAAACTGAGAAACTAAGTTCCTTCCAGTTGGGCCTCCACTACTTCAATCCTCCACCAAAGGCAAGCTCATATAGGAGAGATAATGGAGTTCTCAATCAGTAAGGGGAGAGCTTGGGGGTTGAACATTGTGTTTAGGCTTAAAGGATAAAGGGATGCAGACTCAATGTGAAGTGAATAATTACTCCAGAGTAACTTTGCTCTCAAAGTTGAATTATTTCTCCTCTTTTCCATAGCTCGGATTTGGCCCATTTATAGCCTTCAAGTGGAATTGAAGGGCCGAGTTGGAATGTTTCCAGTATATGGAAGGCCAAGGATCATTGATCACGTGATGTGGCATGGAAAAACAACACCATTTTTCATTTTTGGGCACATTTATTGATGTACGCTGGTTTTAGTGGTGCAACCTGCGTAAATGCATGATGAATAGTAGGCAAGGTGTGTATATGTGGAAAGAATGTATTTTTAGCTTTGAGATTTGCAAAAAAGGATTACAAGTCTGCATGGGGAAATGGAAAAAATCCTTTTGTGCAAGATGACATGGGGTGAGGCAAATCTTGCTATAACAGGTGCCCCCTAATGTGTGAGGTCAGAGGAGTATCTGCAACAGTTGAAATACATTATAAAATCCCAGAAGTGGAGTAATGGGGACCCAGTTGGAAAAACTAGTTGCTCATTACAATCTATACTGACTTTGCATACATGGCTGCCAATTTGAAATACACTAAATATCCATGTGAAAATATACCAAAAAATTGTATGTGGCCATGAATAGGAAAATACAAATGCGGTTACATGCCAAAGGTTGTCATAGTCATGAACAAGGCACAATAAAACTAGTCTCAAAATTAATCTGAAGATTTATGTATACAAAGGAGTACAATCTGATCTCCCATGATCACTGAAGTCACATAGGTATTGGTCCAATGAAAAGGAAGCAACAACTCAGGAAATTTTTGGCTACATACTGATGTCTTCAAGTCTTCTACACAATCTTCCAAAGGTGCAAGTCCACATCTTGTGAATAAAAGAGTTGAGGTGGAACACAATGAGACTTTGTTTGATTACCGTTCATTGAAGTATATCGTTAATAAACACGATACAACCTACAAATGATGAAAGTAGGTATAAAGGCACTAATTACATTCTTACAAGTATGAATAAAGGAGTCGGGGTCGAACACTTGAAGAATCCATCAATCAAGAAACATTGATGTATTCCTAATTGTCGATGGCGAGAGAACCTGCCACTAATGATTGCAAGCCTCTAGGTACTCATAGGACTCTAGGTCTCGTTTCCATAATAGATGAGCTGAAGTCAATGGAAGGAGAACTACTAAAAGGAGAGAATTAGGGCATCTCTCATCATTCAGCATGAGCTTGATTATTTGGAGGAAATCAGACGAAGAAAATGTTCACGAACCAACGAACCTGTGTGTATTTTGTGCGTGACAAGTGCAAGAGGTACATGAAAAAGACCCTATGAATAAAAACCAATGAATAAAATTGATGAAAAAGGAGAGGAAACCACCAATAAGGATAATTGCATCCAAGACACTGCACAAATCCCAATGTGTGAATAGATGTATTTCCATTGAACACAAGGGAAACCACCCAGTCAACGACCAATGATGAAATGTCGATTGTTGGGTTCAAGGTTACCTACCAATAATGAAAGTAGGACCAGGGTGCGTAATAGGACTACAACTTCATGTGATTCTGAGACAAACATAGGATATGGCCGACATGCAAAGTTAATAGTTCTGAGGAATGGTCAACACAGGTTGATAGAAATCCTTTGACCAAGATATTGATACATATGGAAGACTCTGGCAGCATGGACTCAATGATGAAACCATGAGATGCAGGAGGCATCAATCAGACTCTCCATAGGGACTGGAAGAGTAACCAGTCGGGGGAGAAAACTCTTTGTAACGAGCTCAACTTCCTAAGGCCATGCTAAACCCAAAATTATGATGAGAAGTGGACTCAATAACTTTGTGCTCTGTTCAAAGGTGACATGATTGCTGCCAATATAAGATAATACTCTCTTCCCGCCCGTATTTTTTTGTTTTTTCATAGTCAAATGAATGTTATGATACAAAGGAGGAAACAAGTGTTGCAAGTAAGAAAAACTAATTCCAACAGTGTAACATACCTCTGCTCAATGAAAAGAGGTGCATGCGGGAGATGGACACCCAGGGGGATGTTCCCTCTTGGGTATAGGGTGTCAATTTTCAAAGGATATAAACGAGGCTCTACTTGGTTGAGTATGAAAAAATGTTGAGGCAAAAAGTTAATAACACAAAGAAAGAACCACAAATAGGCTCAATATTGCAAGCAAGGGCATGAGATGCAATCACAACTTAACACAAAAAAATATTATTTTTCGTAATCTTAGTCTATTTGGTGTGAAAAAGGGATAAATGTGTACCAAATAGATGTCCTTTCAAATCCAATTTACAAGTGTGAAAGAAAGAAGTTCACTCGACAATCTTTTCGCTTTTTGAAAACAAGTCGGAAAAGAGATTAACTAAGACTCGTGCCCTTTCAAATCAAATTTAATGAGTGTGAAAGGGAAAAATTCACTCAACAGTATTTTCGATTTTTAGACGAGTCGAAAAATAGCTTAAATCAGACTTGCTTGGGAGTTTCTAGGCGACACGTTACAGGAGAGGCCAAGGCTCCCATGTTGGACTTCTGTGAAATGTCAGTATCTTACGAATAGTCGACACAAGCTTGGGAAAACCCAAAGCTCTCCAAGTCAAGGAGGATAAAGTGATAGCCGAGGTTACCATCTCTGTGATATATCATATAATGTCTCTTACTTGAAAGGACATAGGCGGAGGCATTGGATACAACACAAGACCATCCCAATCAAAGGGAATTTCTCCAGGACTTGAAAGGAGAGTACTCAAGGAGAGTAAAACTCTCTCTTATTCAAAAGGTGTAGTATCATAAATGCTAACAACATGGTTGAAGGATGCATCACCCTCCAAAAGGAGAGTTGGATTGACCAAAGATTGCACTGGTACGATCACTTCTTCAACTCTAGGTTGAATAGGATGTCTGATAACATGGACAAGAGACACATCACTCTCGACAACGGGGGTGTGGTTAGGAGAGGATTGCATCAACATGACTGTCTTGTCAATAAACGAAGAAACAAGGTGTGGGGAAACCATAGACGCCTCAGAACCTGAAGGGCCCTCAATTGAGAACCACACTTATAGTATCCCAATAGTAGCAGGACACAAACGAGTAAGGTGATTTCCTTCGCAATTCCTACAAGGTAATTTGGGCTGACATATGAGATGTCTAGGCTTCTTAATCGTATGAATGCCCCCAACATGACTTACAATGGTTGGTGACATTATCTCAATGTGACTGGAAGAGGTGAGAGAATCATCTCCCACATGATGTACTGAGGTTGGAGACATCACATCGATATGACTCCTGGTGACTAGAGTGATGCCCCCAGCATGACTAGCAACGACTGGTTGCGGGTCTCCAACATGGCTTGCAGAGGTCGTCAACCAATATACAACATGACTAGCAGGGGTTGGTGATAGAGCTCTAGTATGACTGGCAGTGACTGGACTAGCAATGGTTGTGAGTTGTGGCACTTGAGACCAAGGTCCCAAGAAAGATTGGTTTTGAAACATTGCAAGCTAGGAAGGGTCCTGGTTTACACCTTGTTATTGTCTTGAAAGGTAGTATCCTTCACCTAATTGATCCAAAGAGGTTTTTACGGGCATCATCACTGAATTCTACGAAGATACGAAAGTATGATAAAGATTATTCAAGTGAGGATATATGTTTCCCCCATGTGAAGGGGTTTCGTGTAGAGAGTGTCCCGAATCGTAAAACTGATTCCCCTCGTATGAAAGACTCGAGGATATATGTGGACCCGCCATGGGAAAATTATTCATAGGAACTGGTATGGTGGACGAAAGATACATGGATGGGGTGTAATAAGTAGAATAACCACCAATTTGAGTACTGGCTCCCGAAAAAACATAGCTAGGACTGGATCCATAAGAGGAGAGGTTCCAACCTCCCATAGTGAGAGTTGGTTGAGGGACATGACTCCTATCAAATGAAGATGTAGACGGCGAGGCCATGGTGCCCCCAAATCCAATGTTAGGATTCCTATAAGTGGGCCAGGGGGAGGATGGAAAGGGTGAAGGCACATTCGGCATATCAACGGGAAAATGATTAGAGACCCAAGGCATGGACTAAGTGTCATAATTCAACATACAATTATGAAAAGCGGACAGATTTGTCCCCATGAAATGAGTGAACGTCATGGGGGGGTAGCGTTAAAGGAGGGAGTCATAGGAACTCCACTATCCATGATAATGAAAACTCAGTGTAAAATCCTAAGGCCGACTAATAATCAAAGAACATACCAAAAATAATCAAACAACCAATATGCATGCAAACAAGATAAAGTGGTTGAAAGGGACCTCCCTCTCTAACGTAGGTATGCCTCTCCCAAGAGGGGCCTGAGACTCCATTGCTAAATATTGGAGGAAACAAAATCAATTATAAGGGCCCTCGTGGGCTTAACAACCAGTCAGTCAGATCCCCCCCGGAGAGGTAATCCTCCATAAAGGTTGTGTGTTGTCCGACCCTTATCTGACCCATGGTACCTACAAAATAACCCTTGCAAGTAACCTATGTGGCACCAAAGTCAATAAACTAAGCAACCACAGTATAACCGATGCGCAGGTGAACAGTTGTAAGTCAGTTCCACCCTATGGGCAAGGTATAAAAGCCTAAAACCTTGAAAGAAATGCCTCTCACGAAGGTAAGGGCACTAGCAAGATCCCCAGATATGAATATATCCCCAGAAATATCTCTGACGGTAAGAGGGTATCGGGGGGATATCCTTTCAACCAACTTCACGCGACCTCGTGTTTAACTCTGGTGTAAGTGGAGTCTCCTAATATTACCGATTATACAATGGATTTCTCCACTCCCTTAGTTAGACACATATGCTAATTTAATAGCCTTGGAGAAGTTTACTCACAAAATCATATTCCAAGGCACTAAATCCTAAGCTAGTTTGTGCACCCTAGAAAATAAAATTGTTACCACTCAATTTTAAATTATAGAGTTAATTTTAATGGCTTTTTTTACTCAAAAGGTTTGATCGTAAAACTGGTGATGTTATGACTCAGCAAGTAAAATAAATGAATATGAAAACAATGCAAAGTACTAACTTCAATTTCCAATGAATGATATGCTTCTTAAAAAAAGCAATTTTCAATTCAATGCCTATTTTTTTGTATTTTCAATATAAGAAAAATGAAAATGCAAGGATTGAACAACAACTTGATATAAAGACTCTAGTTTGTATATACAGAGACAACCCAAGTAGGATATCAAGGATAAAAAAACCCATCCCAATGTACAAGGACAATTGAAATGAAAAGATGATGAGAAAGGCACCGCCCTAAAATTCAACCAAAGACAGGTTTAGACAGGTTTCTTGTCATTCCATAGACACTTAATAGTCTTTACAGATACCTAAGATGTAAGGTATCTAGATAGGTAGTGGGGGGGGGCAGAGGGCCCATAGTGATAATAGTGGAGGCCATTCAATGTAAGGTGGACTAGGT
>CBVK0101220510.1:0-11997 GCA_900067695.1 Picea abies | reverse complement strand
AGGACTACATAATCTATCTCATACTCTCATATTTGAGCATTCAAATGTAATTCCTTATTTTTCCTTCTCTTCTTACTGATTTGGTGTACTTCCCTATTTAGTAAGGGGTCTATATTTCCTAGCTCATAGTGTCTGATTAAATTTTGTAACTCTTGTACAGTGCTTTCATCCTGAATCAACTTAATACAAGTATATAAATATTCCATGAGCTTTCTTACCTCTTTTCCCTCTTTTGGCGAAGCAGACTGATCAAATTCTATAGGCATTCCATATTCTCTCACTTCTAGTCTTGTCTTTAATGAGGAACCTTGGTCTCTAAATTATTTCCTTGCTTCCTCAAACATTTGTCTTTCTTTCTTTGCATCAAACATTTGTGTCTTCTCTGTAGCTTTCCTGATTCCTGAATCTTCGGTAATATTTTCTTGGGTTAGTATGTCTTCTCCTATAACAATGCCTCCTCTGGTTATAATAGTGACTTTAGGGTCTTCTCCGCGAGGCTCAGCATATATCAGTTGCACTTGCGAGTTCTGTTGAGGTCCTCGCCTTTCCTAAAGCTTAGCTAGCAGCACAGGAGAATCTTCTATAACATGGTCAAATGAGTTGCAGTAGCTGCAAGTGGTACAAGGGTAATGACAATCCCTTGCAATATTTCCTGGTTGTGCGCAACTATAATAAATGATCTGTCCTCGGCCTCGACCCATTCCTCCTCATCATCCTCTTCCTCTAAATCCACCTCGAGGATTGAAGTTTTCTCTCCTAGGAGAGTTATACTGCGTAGTGTTTCCTTCTTGTTGTACTTCACCTTGAATATTATATATTTCTCTCGACCTTTCATGCATGAGTTCATAAGCCCTAAAATATCTATCATCATGTCCTACAGACTTAAAGAATGTACAGTACAAATTTGTAGGTGTCTGAACATACTTTTGCATGTAGTAGCGCTCACTGGAACGATGTTTGTTTTTTCATACCTCACACCAAGGTAAGGTGACTTCCTAGAAAGGGATCGGAGCTCCAGAATCCAAGTATTCATTGAATAGGGGACAGTGTTCCTTGTCATGGCCTTCTAATCTGCATCTGACACACTGGATTTCTTCTCTTTTATCCTTTCCCTTATCTTTCTTCATATCTTCGACCTGTAGAGACAAACTAGTTAGCTAACTCAAAATCTGACTCATACCTGAGCTGGATTATCCCATGGGAGTTGATTCTAGCTTCATGGTGATCTCCAACACCTCATACTGTGAAGCAATCTTATGTTGAATCAGATGGACTCTGATGTGTGGTAAGAGGGAAGCAATGAACCATTCTTTGTTTTGTTCATTTGGGATCTAAAAAGTCAATCGACCTGTTAAGGTTTTGATTCTCTGATCGAATTCCCAAATAGGTTCAGCCACCTTCTTCTTGATCTCTTTCATCTCTGTGATACATTGGGATTCTGACTTAGGTTTCTTGAAATCTGCAATCAGTGTGTTCTTGATCTGATTCAATGGCTTAGGTTGTGCAAGTCGTTGGACAAGTTTCATGTACCAACTCAGTGCACGATCTCTGAGAGTTGTACTAAACTCATTTATTTTGACAGCTTCATCTGTGACATTCTTAATGGTCCATACGACTCACATAGGAACCAGTGCTAATCAGGATCTTCAGATCCATCTCCCCTAAAGATAGGGAGTCTCATATCATCTTCCATAGATCTTCCTAGGGTTCATGACTGAATATGTGGTGGACTAATATTGATAGTGCTCTGGACACTCTGGTGACTGGGATTACTCTGGTTGCTTAATACTAAATCAACAGTAAGGATAACAGTAATTACTTCAATTGTCTGTGCAGTTTCTGAGGTTTTAGGTTCTCTTCAGCGAAGCTCTTCAGCTTTTCCTTCCTCTACCCTAGTGGGTTCTGAATGTTCTTCATCTGTCAGTTCTGCTTCTTCTCCACTGTAGAAACCTTCCTCCCTGTAGTTCTTCTTAAACAGGTTTGCAAGGTGGGATTCTCATAACACTCTCCCACTGTGCATATGTCCATCTTTTGTGTCACTGTTGTTGTCTGACTTCTTGAACATTAGCCTTTCTTGATCCGAGCAATCTACTATATCTTCAAGATTTTCTTCTAATGCAATAGCATCTTGATTATCAGCTTCATAAAATGCAAAAATTTCCCTCTGGGTCCCTTAAAGAAATATCTCTCAGCTTAGTTGTATGATTCTACTCTGCCAACAATGAACTGTGTGATGTACCCGCCAATGGTGCTATCAAACCAGTGATCTACTGTCCGTGATATGGAGTTATCAACTTGTTTGACCTTCTTGATAAACTCCGACGTCCAAACCACAGGAGATCTAGATCGGATCTCAAACTAGGTATCTACTAATCTAGCTAGCCACTCATATAGCTCCTGATGGATTCCTCCAAAGAAAATTTCATGTATATCAGTAAAGATATATTTCTCCAGCCGACGTCCAAACCACAGGAGATCTAGATCGGATCTCAAACTAGGTATCTACTAATCTAGCTAGCCACTCATATAGCTCCTGATGGATTCCTCCAAAGAAAATTTCATGTATATCAGTAAAGATATATTTCTCCAGCCAATATTTTAAACTAAGATTAGGGTTCTTGTTTTGGGCTTCAGGGAAGTCTTTTTCTTGATCTTCTATCCACTTTTGAATCTTTGTCTTCGATGGAAACCACCTTGGCATTCCCTCAAGAAGATTCCTGTCCCAACAATGGAACCATTTGTTGCCATAGGGGCAAACCCAGGGTTCATCTCCAAGAGAACACCAACAAGCCCTAACTACTAGCCCTTTAGGAAACACCTACGAAGCAGATGCAGTCTCACCCGAAGCAGTTATGAGGGGGTTGTAGGACAAAGATGTCTACAACCAAAGGGAATATCAAGTGGATCTAACACAAGAACAACACATCATTCATATATCACTTATCAACTTAGGTATATTCTTCACATCTACTTATCATATCTAATGAGTAATGCAATCACAGTATATCAATGATAGAGATAGAAGATCAATCACACACAAAAAAAAATATATGTGGTTCACCCTCTCCCTAGGGATACGTCCACAAAAACGTTCTATAATATATTGAGGTAAAGCATACAGTTCTTGTCTGCGCTCTTAGCTAGTAGATCTTCTTTCTCCTCCTCTCTTTCTCTCCCTTCCCTGTGCACCTAGCTACAGGGTTGATCTTTGCACCCAGCTGAATATCTTACAATACCATAAGTATCTCACTCTCAGCACTTCTCTCTCTCGTTACAATACTTACTCATATCAACAATACAACTAGATCAAAAACAATATCGTACCAACCCAAACTGGGCCCTCGTGACCTTTATTTATACATTACAATAGCTCACTGACAACCTTAGGCAGAAACCTAGGTATCCAAAACTGTAGATACCAAAACCCTAGGTCAACTTGACCCATCTTTTTAGGGCTTCACCGACCTGTCTTTCCTTCCTTTTCACGCGATGCTCCAGAGAATCCAATGGTGGATTTTCTTTCTTTTTGATTTGTCCACAATCCTTCTTTCTTACTTATTGTATCATCCTCGATCTCCTCGTCCAACGACTTTCTTTCTTGGGCTTCGCTCCATTGTTTCTGCTCTTTTGTTCACTTTGACCCAATAAGAGTGATTGTGTCTTCTGCGAAGTTCACATTCTCCCTTTTCTTCCTTGATCTTCGCATACCTCCATAACCAAGGGCCAACATCCCCTGAGCTAATTGGTTTTCTTGTTTTTAGACTATATTTGATTAGGGGTGTGCTCTTTGAGTCTGAGTCTAAGTCAGACTTAGGTTGAATTGTATTTGGATTTTAACATAGTATATTCACCATGGTTGAAAGTCTGAGTCTAAGTCAGACTTAGGTTGAATTGTATTTGGATTTTAACATAGTATATTCACCATGGTTGAACTACCGTGTTTGTCAATTCGACTATGAGGACTTGAACCCACTATAGAGGAACAACCACCTATAAAGATGCATGATATAGTTGAGGTAGAAGTGGTAGACAAACACCCTCCACAAAATTTTAATCAATTCTTTGACTAAGCCAGATAGACCTCTACTTATCCGAGAGAAATTTTTAGTGCACCTTTCTCTTTGTTCAGTCACCCTCCTACCATGTTGGGAACAAGTGTTTTGTCTAAAGTAGATGAGGTTATGATCCCATTCTCATGTTGGACAAGGGGAAATACCTTAGGGAGCATCCCAGTGATGTCTACATTTCCACCCCTTAGCTCCATTGGACCTTCACCATCCACACCATTCGCTTTTGGTTCCTTAATCTGGGGGACACCAACCATGTCATCATCTCCATCCATTAGTTTACAAAATATTTCTACACCCATCCCTTCTATCATGATTCCCACCTTTGGATTTTTAGGGGGGGGGGGGGAAGCTTTATTTTTAGCGCGGGGGGTATAATTCCCTCCACCTCCACCATCCCTATGAGTGGACTAGTATCATCAAGAATTAGTTCACCTTTTAGGTGGAATATGTCTAGTGGTTTTTTGGTTGTCCCTAGCCAAGATGGGGGTAGTAGTACATCATGAGGTTTTAACTTTCCAATGGTTATCACAACATTCCTTGGGGGCACATACCTTGGGGGAAAAATTTCACCTTGGGGAGGTTTTACCATTGTTACCACATGAGGTCCTGGGGGTTTCTTCCCTCAGACTAAATTCGAGATTTTTTTTCTTGGAGGGTCGACATTTACCCCAGGGGCACCCCCTCTGGTGGAATATTTGGTTCTGGGAGAAGTAATTCTCCTAGAGGTGCCACCATCCAAATAGGCACTTACTCTTCAAGAGCTCCCCAACCCTCGAGTAGTACCAACATAGGGGGGCCACAAGGTCCATCTGGGACAATAAAGACTTCACCTCCCTCCTAATATTCATTTGCACCATTTTCTTTCCTTGCAATGTCAACTTTACCATATTTTTCATGGTTAACAAATGACCCTATTATAAATTCCCCATCATGGTTGGAAATTCCTTCCAAGTTGCCATCAAATATTCTGAAATTCAACCAAAATCTAGGAGAGGAACCCTCCACACACATCATGACATACCACTTATGTTGTTCATCCAAATCATTTATGGATGATAGTGTGAGGTTGTGTATTTTCCAGAGATCCCTAACCAGAGCCGCCAACACATGGCACATCTAATGAAAAGGTGGTTCCTTTAAAATATTCAATGATTTGGAAATGGAATGTTTAACACATCACCAATTTACCATATGGTATGAGATAGGAACTGAGCTCTTGAATTCACTTTGTCAAGATAATTCCACATATATTTTCAATCATATACACAAGTACATCTAATGAAAAGGTGGTTCCTTTAAAATATTCAATGATTTGGAAATGGAATGTTTAACACATCACCAATTTACCATATGGTATGAGATAGGAACTGAGCTCTTGAATTCACTTTGTCAAGATAATTCCACATATATTTTCAATCATATACACAAGTGGAATCAAAGGTGTAGGATGATCAAGACAAAGATCCCAAACAAACTCCTTATGGACTGGTTCACAAAGTCCCTCCTACCACCCATTTCTTGAGATGTAGCTATGGTCAGGGAAACTACCGAGGAGTAGGCCATTTTTCATGCCTAACACTTAGACTTGATTTATTCACAGTTGGACACACTTTTTGACATCATTACAAATGATCCTAGACCTTCTAGTGATCCAAGGAAACCAAACTTATGACTCCATGTCGACGATGTGGTTGGTTTTGTTTCCCATGCATCTATAAACCAGTTTGTTGATCAGATGGGTCAAATTTACATCAAGTCACAACCGTCATCTTCTAGGGCTAGTTCTCAAACGGATACAGTCCCTAATCAAACCTTCATTTCAATTTGATGCAATCCACGCAATCGAACAATCCTTAGCAACCTGGAGGAAAGAAAAAGAGGAACAAAAATAAAAGTTCCAATACTGAGAAAGGGTCTGCCTCCACCCTAAACACCTAGGAGGGAGGTACTATGGACAAAATGAAGAGTTTTTTTCATTGAATAATTTGTGGGGACAAACACCCTAATCACGAGTGTCCTTGAGAGGATTAATTCCATAGATTTATGGCACAACAATGAGCCCCCCAACAACATGTTGTCTTAACCCATCCTCCCCCCTCAACCTCAAAACATGGTTGCCAAAAATCATGCCCCTCTGCAAGGGAGCATGGTAGGTACCCCTCACCATGAGGGGTCTTCCTCAAATTGTTTTGTGTTCATATGTGACCGCATGATCAACTTGCATATTGGAGCCAAGAACTATGATATTTCATATCCTTCACATGCTTCCTGGGAAGCAACATCTTATTCCCATCCTAATGGCCCTCTTCATATAAAGAAGCCATATTTTGATGCACCTATTCAACCCTCGAAGGGAGTTCTTCAAATTACAAAACATAATCCTAGCACACGGGCTCCCCAAAATTAAAGTATTGTGGAAGACTTGGCCCAGGAACCTTGTGCCATGTTAGTGTTTGAATTTCTCCAAAGCTTTGCAACACAACATAAATATTTGCTCTCTTCTATAAGTGGGTTTCATCCCTTGGAGTCAAGATTTATGAACTTTGATTCATCTCAAGTCACTCATAGGATATCCCATCAAGTATCCTTCCTTATTAAAGTGCAAATGATGGGTAAACATATTTCAGATATTCGTTGATGAAGGAGCCTCGACTTCCATCATGTCTATTTCTTGTTGGAAGGCCATTGGCTCTCCTTAGCTCAACCCATTTGCAACACTATTGAAATCATTCAATGGACACATGTTTCAACCCCATGGAATAACCACTACCTTACCCATTACGTTAGGTGGTAATATTGTCTCTATTGATGTGGAGGTTTTTGACGCGCCTCTTGAGTATAATCTATTACTCGGGTGTACTTGGTTCTACGAGATGACTACAATTGTCTCATTATTCTTTAGGGTCCTATGTTTCCCTCACTAAGGGAAAATCATTATTATTAATCAGATCATGTTCTATACCCCAAACCTTGGATCCAATGCGGGGTCAAATGTACCCTTTGTTGGTGATACCACAAACTCTTTTTTTCATGTCAGTGCGGGGATGTTCAAATATCCTTTGTTGATGGTAATATTTCCCCTTCCCCCATCATCTCCAACTACCAATGTATCTCCTATAAACATGATTTTTCCATTTACCAGTGGATCCATCAGGTCTTTTGACCCTTGGGTGGTACCTTATATTGAGGATGTTGATAAATATGGAGCATCCATTTCACTCACCCCAGTGGAGATTTCCTACTAGGAAATCTAGTCAGCATCCACTGGCTCTGATTTGGATTCCCCTCAAGATGTGGAATATTATTAGTATCCCAAGCCCTCTTAGGTGTTCCACCCTATTCATGTTTCAAACAACTTCCTCAATATTGAAATTACATTTGATGAATCTATCTTGGAGGTCATGGATTCACCTAATATGCCATGGGAGGATTTGAACCATCGATCATCTTTCCTCCATGATTTAGAATGATTTGAGGATGACACTCAAAATTTTGTTGCCTCTGGACATGTTCAATGGTCCTAGTCTCGCATCATGATTCATGATATTTTATTAGAAGGGAACTTGGCCAACATTTCAAAAACCATACCCATTGACATTTCCTAGAAGCCAGGTGTTGTAGAACACATTCTGATAGGTGTTGATTGTTCACCTTAATAAATTGAAACATATACAACCCTATTCAAATAATTTCACAAGGTTTTTTCTTGGTCCTATGAAGAAATTCCTAACATTGACCCCTAGATTGTTGAACATGAGATAAAAACGTATGATGGAGCCACACCGATACGGTCAAAGATCCATCCCATCAACCCAAGGAAAGTTGTTTCCATCAATACTATGGTAGAGAAGCTTCGTCATGCACATTTTATCTATCTGGTTCCCATGACTTAATGGGTTTCTAACATCGTTATGGTCACTAAGAAATAGAGAATTATTTGGATCTTTGTCAATTATAGGAATTAAACAAGGCTTTTCTAAAGGATAATTATCCAACCACATTCATTAACCAAATTATCGATTAATGTTCTAGTATTAACATATTTTCATTCTTGGATGGTTTCTTTGGCTATAATTAGATCCAGATAAAACCGGGAGATCAACACAAAACTACCTTCATTTGTTCTTGGGATACTTTTTCTTATCAGATGCTTCCATTTGGACTTAAAAATGTTGAATCTACTTTCCAATGGGTCATGTGATACACTTTTCATGACATCAAACAAATCGTAGTGGCCTACTTAGGTGGTTTTGATACTCTCTCAAAGCACCGTGAAGATCATCCTAGTCATTTGCGGGGTATTTTTTTCTGATGTTGATACTACAACATTTATTTGAATCCACATAAATTTGTGTGGTGTCTAAGAGATTGTTGGGCTTCATTGTGTCCAAGTATGGGATCTGGGTTGATCCCCTAAATGTTGAGGCTATTGTCAATTTTCCTCCTCCTCGTACCATTAGACAACTTCAAAGTTTTCAAGGGAAGGAAAACGTTTTCCATAGATTCATTGCCAACTATGTCAAGAGAAAGAAAGGTTTTATGTACATTTTTAATAAAAGTGTACCTTTTGTGTGGGATGACCAAGCACAATGGTCATTTGACACCTTGAAGAAGGCCTTTATGTCGACTCCCTTATTGATCCCCCCTTTATTATACTCGATATTTCTTTCTCTATCTCATAGCCTCTGAATCCACCATTGGCATGGTGCTAGTCCAATAGAACAATGCACAATGAGAGAACATCATTTGCTATCTTATCAAGGGACTTTCTAGTCCTAAGCTTCGATACTCTCATGTTGAGAAATTGTCCTTGGTGGTAGTGTATGTTATCCAACGATTATGCAATTACACATTCTTGTGAAAATCCATTGTAGTTTCTGATTCCAATCCAATGAAACACATCCTTAGCCATCATATCATTGGGGGAAAGTACTCAAAGTGGATTGTAATCCTCAAAGAATTTAAATTGGAATTTGTGTCATCCAAGTCTAATAAATCCTTTTCTTTCATAGAGTTGATATCTACACTTCCCTAAACCGATGAGGAACCGGTGGTTAATGACTCTTTCCCTAATGAGTTCTTGTTCCTTATTAACTCGTCTAATCATTGGTATGGATATGTCTTGTTCTACCTCCAGGCTCAACATTTTTGTCCTTAGATTTCCCATGCTGAATTTTGACGCATAAGGCATCAGGCTAGACACTACCTTATTTTAGATGACACCTTGTATCATCGGGGAGTTTATTTGATTCCATGTTCTTTTCTTGTCCATGAGGAATATGAAAGATTTTTGAATGACTATCATTCAAGGGAATGTGGCGGTCATCTCTCTGGGTTGGCCATTTCCCATAAAAAACTGCGTGTTGGCTATTTATGGCCCATGATCTTTAAATACTATATGAATGCAGTCCATAAATGTCATTCTTGTCAAATATTCACTTGTAATATGCATGCAAATCCTGCCCTCTACATATTGTAGTGATCGTCGGCCCCATTCCTAAGTGTGGAATTGATTTCATGACATGTAAGCCTACCTCGGCTAATGATCATGGATACATCATCGTGTTCATTGACTGCTTCACTAAATGGGTTGAGGATTTTCCTACCTTTTCTAATGACAACACCACGACTACTATTTTATCATTTAATCATATAATTTATAGGTTTAGTGTTCCACATACCATAATGAAAGACCATGGGTCCCATTTTTGTAACAAGATAATGTCTGAATTAGCTTCCAGGTTGGGTTTTTGACATGAGAACTCGAATCCCTATTACCCTCAATCCAATGGACAAGTAGAATCCATCAATCATGTCATAAAGACAATGATCTAGAGGATCTTAGGGAAACACAATTCCAAATGGCACATTATTCTCTTTTTGGCATTATGGGATTATTGTACCTCTACCAAAATTGCCACTGGACTTACCCATTTCCAACGTATTTATGGTCTAGAGGCAATATTATTAATTGAATGAAAAATCTCATCATTAAAACTTGTTTTAGAACTATTTCCTAATACCTCCACCAAGGAGGAGTGTCTCTTGTACTCGACCCAACTTGATGAAAAATATCATGACACTAATTTTTCCGATGAAACACACAAGAAGTATGTCAAATCTCAGTATGACAAATCTATCCATCCGCATGTCTTTTCAGAGGGTGAATTGGTGTTGGTTTATGACTAGGACCATAACACCATGGGAGCAGTTAAGTTTGAACCCCTTTGGCATGGTCCCTACATTGTTAAACATGTCTTGAAGAGAGGGTCCTATGAGCTTGTGGATTATGATGAGAATCCTCTTTTGGATCCCCCTAATGGGCTGTACCTAAATAAGTATTATTCTTAGGCCATCTGGTCACATGATGCTTTGTACATAGGTTTATTTTTTCTTTCTTTTGGAGTGGTGTGTTTTACTTTTTGTGTGTATGTTAGTTGTCTCAATTAGCTCTTTATCATGCTTTATTCTTGTTTTGTATATTTCATCACCCTCCTCGATATACATGGGATATGGTGATGGTGCCATCTGTAGTACTCGGAATATTGCATCCATCGCTTGGGTGATATTTTCTCCTACTGACGATGTTGTGATTTCAGGAGGTGTCTACCTTGGTCCTACAACCAATAACATTGTAGAATATAGTGTCGTCATTGAACTATTTTTTGAATCATTTTCCCTTGGAATTCGTCATCTAGTTGTTATATTGGAATATCATCTTATGATCTCACAGTTGAATCACACATATAGCATCCCACATCCTGAACATTTGCATAAGTATTTGAGGGTGTTTCTTCTTGAAAATTATTTTGAGAATACTGAATATTTCCATGTCCCAAGAAGATCTAATTCATTGGTTGATTCATTATCTAACTATGTTTTATATTGGAATTTGTCTTATTAAAGTTAATCCTTTAAGCATGCATGTACATACACCATGGGATATCATTCACAACATTTTAACAACCATAGGTAGCAGCCAAAACAAAACATGTATATATATAGTATCAAAGTGTGATTACATCTTTCCAAAAAGTGGTGCATAAAAAAAATTGGAGCTCTCCTGGCCTCCTAATACATAAACACATCGATCATCTAATATATGTGTCTAGTACAAAAAAAGTTTTCTATTGGCTACTCAATCCTCATGTTGATGGTAGCACCAAAGTTTTCGAGCCACCTTCAGGAGAAGTCAGTGAAAGGAGAAGGAGACACCCTTAGTGTGTCATTGCATGTGCACAGGAACATCCTGCTCTAATGTGCGAGGGACTCCCACAGTCACCCCCTCCAGGTTCCATTGAAAACGACACAATTATTCACTTCTACCCCCTCATCCCCCTCATGATGACCACTCATTATTTCTACAACAACAATCTCGACCCCACCCTTCTAGAAGCTCCAGTCCTAAATTTTCAAAACATGGAAATGTGTCAATATGCACACACCAAAAAATATTATACATGCCAAGATACCAAAAAAAATGGAAACATGGAAAAACTCCAAAACACACTTACCTATGGGGCCCCATGCCTCACCTTCGAGAAGTGATAACTATGGATCTTGGTGAAAGTCCAACCCTACATATGGGAAATGCTCTATGTGCATGATCTGGAGACACCACCATCTAGTGAACCCAATCCCATAGTGATCCTCATGTCGTCCCCCTAGTAGCCTCACCATGTACTTGGCCCAATACGTCATCCATGGATTTGAGTGTGTTGGCTTTCCCATCACCATCCTTGGGCTTAAATGAGTCACCTGCTCTAGAAAGATAGTCACTAAGAGGGAGCCATAACCAAATTACTTTTGTTCCCCTCTCTTGCAGTGAGTTAGTTGGTTTTTCATATTTGCAAGGACCCCCTTGAATCAGTATAATATCATAGGCTCTATACACATTAAGGCCACTTTCACATTGGTATTTGATGCC
>CBVK0101220509.1:0-11470 GCA_900067695.1 Picea abies | reverse complement strand
TATATATATATATATATATATATATATATATATATATTGTAAATAAAAAATTATATATTATTTTGTGAAAGAAAAAAGCTTACGTGTTTAGATATATATGAGAGCAAGCCAGTTGTTCTACCACCGAAGTGGAAACCAGAACGTAAAGGTGTGACAACTGTTCACAGTTCTAGAACTTGAAGAAAAAAACATCAACTGTCAAAATACAACCAGGGGACTTGCCATCTATTCTACCACTCTCCTGGAAACCAGAACAAGCGGTGGACTAGGTGCCCCGACCTGAACCAATGACTATCAATCCTGAGCCTATCGGACCTGAACCAAAGACTAACATAGGAAAAATTTGCAAAACATTAGCCATTGACCCAAAGAAAAAAATATGTGAGAAGCTATGCATGCAGCGAGCCAGGGTGTCCATCTTGACGGAGTCTGAAGGTAAAGGGATGACAGCACGTCGAGACGTGGCTCTTCTCATGCTCACTTGATAGGGAAGCATACAGGGCATCTATGCATTTGCTGAAGAAACTTTGGCGGTGTTGCTTCTCGGCCAGATTCCTCCTCATTTCAAATATTAAAACCAGGTGGTCGTCTGTGAGTCTATAGGAGTCTGGAGCTGGGTGACTGTGGTCCACTTGAGCCTAGTTTTCCTCCAAGGTGGCAACTATAGAGTGAAATACAACAACAGAGTCCGTGATGGGGTCTTCTTCCATGGAGGCAGTGGAATTGTGCCCCGAGTGGTCCTCTATAGGTAAGGCTTCTTCTTCCACTATGCATCTCATAGCAACTGACTCTTGAAATGGACAGGTGGTGTAGATGGCAGGTTGGCTCTCCAGGACGTTCGAAGGAAGGAAAGGCAAGAATTCCGCCCAATTGGGCAAAAATTCTTCTTCCATTGGGCAACTACCTTGGAGACTCTCAGTACTAGGAGGATGCGGTTGTTTATGAACCTACGCGAACCAATTTAGCCTAGAGAGACTCGAATGGTCCTCGTCTGGAACTGGAGCTCGAGAGGTAAGTCCCTGGTCATGGTGAGGCCAAGGCTTTGAAGGGGCTTACACAAACCAATTCTACACCAAATATCTCGGGTGGTCTCCGCCTAGCATGAGAGATCGAGAGGCAAGCCCCGGGCGATTGTGTCATCCAAATCTGCTATAGCAAGTCGTCCCTCGATGGGGCTTGCCTCATTCTCATGGCATGGTTGCGCATGGCACCAGAAGAGCATAAAAATAGTCTGAGCAGGCTGAGTCTCGGAGCAGGATCAAAAGAATAATGATGGGCTTTGGGCTCAAACGCCCCATATAACACTTCCCGCACAATGAAAAGACTAGGAGGGCAGAGGCATTGATGGCTCTGGTAGCCACTAGTGCTGGTGTGATGGAAATATCAAAGATTGTACTGAAGATGGGGAGTCGAGCCTAGGCTTCCATTAAGGCCCGACACACTAAGGCTTGACGTTTATGCATGAGAACCATCACGACTGGATAGGGAGGGAGGGTGGCGGTGAGAGGCTTTAACTGCCCTTGTGATCACCCCATCCAATGATGTGTGTGGCCCATGTGTCACCCCATCCGAGGAAATTTTCTTATATTTATTATTCTTTATATAATAATAATAATCTATTTTTAAGGTCACGACCAAGCCAGACACCAAATTGGTGTATGAGACCCCCTCCGCCTAGCGATTTGACTGGTAAATTCTATGGAGGTATACATACCCCACCCCCTTCTAGATTTGAACTTGTGGCCTCTTAGGAGGAAGCACACATTCTTAACTATTAGGCCTACTTAGATTGTATACATATCTATGTGTGTGTGTGTGTTTCTCTATTATTATGTTGATTTTTTTTCTTTTCAATACTTGCTTCTGGTAGGTTATATAGTGATTTGTCACAATTCAAAGGTCATTGACTTTAACCCATTTTTTTTTTCTAAATTTCTAAAGTTTTGATAATGTTCCACATAATTTATATATTAAATTGATTTTTTGGAAAATAAAAAAATAATTGTGAAATTTTGAAATTGATTATTTCTAATCTTTCATTGGTGGAAATTGTCGATGTGACTAAATTATCTTACTTGGACATGACATTTAAAAAATAGATTAATAAAAAAAAAAAAAAAAAAAAANNAAAAAAAAAAAAAAAAAAAAAAAACCTTAAAATAGACATGTATTGTATTGGCATCTGCATTAATTTTTTTAATAATAATTCCAATGTTTGTTTTTGGTTGGTAATGGGTAGTTTGAAGTCAGTGCATTATGATGTGGCGTGAATGTGGTATTGAAAAAGGTGACAACATTTTTTCTCTACAATGAAACACCTCAACTTCCTTGGTTACTGTAGAATCTTGTTACAAGATCCTAGTGCAGACACATCTTGGTTCAGACTTTGCCATTAAACTATTGGTATCATTTTGTTGAATTGGGTCCATAAAATCCACGTGAAGATGTGTCATTGTTATCGGAATTTGCATTGCATAATTTCATAGTTTTGCAACGATATGGTGGACCTCAATTGTTTTCCTTCATTGATTTGTATTGTTAGAGGCGGTAATCAGGATTGTCTTAAACTTGAGTATTGATTGGTTGTTATATTATCATTCATTGGTTTTTAATGGCGTCCAAGTACATTGCAAAGTATAGGATCTTGTCAATTACTGTAGAATCTTGTCGAAAATCCCATTGTGATTCAAACTTGACACATCTCAGTTCAGATTTTGCTTACTACAATTATAGATCTCCTATACTAAACTAGTTTGCCTTTAAAATCAACAAATTTCTAGTTTAAATCAAGGTCTATTTGCATAAGACACTATACAATTGTTTAAGAATGTTAGGTTTTTTGGTAACACCTGTTTTAGTAACATTCTTAACAATCTCTCAACTTTTACTAATATTTACATTATATCTCCGAGGTTTTGAACGAAATAATACTTCTCTGCGGGTTTGAAGGAAATTTTTTATTTTTAACATTATATCTATGTGTTTTTTAACGAGAATAACACTTCTTTGTGGTTTTGAATGAGATATTTTATTTCTAACATTATATATCTGAGGTTTTGAATAGGAATAATACTTTTTTAATTCCACTTGGGCCCATGTTTGTAAATTATTTTTGCCTTCTTCAACTAGTTGAGCACATGAACACGTGAAATGAGGTGAGTCATTTTTTAATTTGATTCAATTTTAATTTAAAAATATTTATAATCTATTAACGTGTGAATATATATATATATATATATAAGTTTCATAAGTTGATTTGAGAGATAATAATTAATATCATTATTATCAATTAAAAAAATTATTTTACATTTTTAAAGTCAATCCAAAATAATAATTGTTACATTTTTTCTCTTCTTTTCAATATGAGCACTCCACCACCTATTCCAAAAACTCAGCCTAACAGGGGGAGGCACCCCAAAATCACCCTAGATATCCTTTACGATTATATGGAATCAGTAAAAAAAAGGAGAGAAGAGAGAGATGCCAAAATCCAAGTAGAGTTATAATCATTAGAAAAAAGGAGTGAAGAAAGAGATGTAAAACTCCAAATAGAGCTAAATGCAATGATTGATAAAAAAAATTAGACTCTTCAAAGATACCATTCAAACTCAAATTGAGGATATATTCTTAGGGTTCAAGAGTGAATTGCAGACAATGAAGGATAGGATTCAAGAAATGGAAAAACAAAAAAAAATCAACCCAAGAAGGAGAGGTTGAAGAAAATCACAGTTTGAGAGATAAGATTAAAGAGCTAGAAGAAAAACTAACCAACAATTTGACCCTTAGTAATATGGAAAAAAAATGGATATCAAACCCATCAAAGAGGAAATGAATAAGCTAATCGAACTGGACCATGAGTGTAACAAAAGAGCCTTGAACCTCATAATTTTTGGTATAAAAGAACAAGAAGAGGAGGATATGCTAGACATAGTAAAAGAAGAATTAAATAATAAATCACAAATTGATACAACTTACCTCATAGAAGATAAGAAGCTAGGAAAAATAATTGATCACAAATATAGGTTGATCCATGCCAAAGTAAGTTGTAATGACCATAAATATAGCATACTCAGTAAATCTTCGAGCTTGAAAGGGTCAAGAATATTTATAAATGAAGACCTCATTCCCGAAGACCAAGCTGAATTAAGGAAGGAAGTTCAAAAGGTAAAAGAAGCCAGGAAAGAAGGAAAATATGAAATAATTAGAAATCGAAAAGCTATTGTTAGGGATAGAGACAAGAAGGATAATAATATATAGGAATTTGAGACACTCGGGATCCTTTTTTGGAACTGTCGTGGATTTCCATGGCACAAAGGTCATATGATAAGTTAGATATCGAGTGATATGGATTTTATTTTTCTAGTTGAAAATTGGGAGCATGAGGTGTCTAAGGTCCTTAACATAGAAGGATTTGTCTTGTGGTTGGCATGGAACAAAAAATCCCACTGTAGAGGGATAGGAGGCATAGATTGTTATATTATAAAGAGCATTTCTCCTCACATTCAACTTCATAAGATTGACCCTCTCAATTAGTACATTTGGATAGAAATTTCAGACACCAATGCTAAGAAGATGTATATAAAAATTTGCTATTTTGCACCTATTAATTCTACTTTTTATAAGAAAAAAAATCTAGATAACAATTGTCCTTATAATAATTTAGAACAAGATATATATAGTTTGAAAAATGAAGGTAATATCCTCCTGCTAGGAGACTTTAATGCTAGGATTGCAACTAAACAAGCTACTCTTTTAAGTATTGATTCCAACCATAATCCTTTATGGCTAGACGAGAACCTTGTTTTATCTAATATCTACAAAAGAAGCTCTGAAGACCTAATTGAGAATTTGTTTGGTACCGAGTTGGTCAAGATCTGCAACTCTCAAGACCTAATAATTTGCAATGGAGTAATGAAGTGGCCAAACTCCAACCATATGACTTGTATTTATGGGCTAGGTAGTACTGTCGTAGATTATGTGATATATGATATCCTTGTTTCCAACCAAATAACAACTTTTGACCTTTTAAATGACCATGAGCCCAACTCTGATCATAAACCTTTAACCCTAACTCTAAACTTTTCCATGCACAAGAGTGCCATTGAAGAGAATTATGATAATCAAAGGAATTTGCGCTTTGAACAAAGTAAAATTGACCTTTTATTAAAGGATTTAAATAGTAAATTAAATCTCCTAACTTATAAGGACAACATTGAAGAACTCTATCATAATTTTACAACTACCCTTTCCACTTCTATTAACAAGTTCTCTTTCGAGGTGTCCTATAAAAAGAATAATAGAACGACCAACCCTTGGTATGATAAAGAATGTAAAATTGCTAGGAAATCCATTATGGATGCTTCTAATGAGTCCTTAAAACTAGATAAGATCAATACGTACAAATCCCTAATTAAAAGGAAAAAAATGTACTATATCAATAAAATGCAAGAGAATCTTTCACAACTATATAAGTTGGATCCTAAGAAGTTCTGGAGCCAAATTCTAAACCGCAATACTAGAGAAAATAATAGGATTCCCTTAAGGGACTGAAATTCCTACCTTAAAAATATTTACGAGTTCCCTAATTCCATGGACACCATTCGTATTGTCCCTACAAAGGAAGACAATTTTTCTTTAGATGGCATAGAGTTCGGGGTTAAGCGGCTTGCAAATGGGAAAGCTAAGGACATTGAAGGCTACCAAGATGAAAATTTTAAAATCGTAGGGCCTATCCTTATCCCTCACATACACAAGCTATTGAATTTAGCAGTCAAACATGGCTTCCCTAAACCCTGGACACAAAGCCTCATTGCTCCTATTTTTAAAAATGGGGATAGAAAAATTCCAGCTAATTATAGGACCATTATGATTAGCCTGATTTTACCCAAGCTTTATGGAATTATTTTGGAAAAGAATATTAGCCTTTGGCTAGAAAGTCACGGTAAAAGAGCTAAAGGCCAGGTCGGGTTTAGGAGATATCATTCAACCGTGGACCATCTATTTACCTTTAGGATCGTTGTAGAGGAGTTCCATAATACTAAAACCAATCTTTTTTGTTGACTTTAGAAATTTTTTTGACATGGTTCCTAGGAAAAACCTTTGGAATAGGTTGGAAGAGATAAAAGTGCCTCTCGAGTTGAGGGCTGTTGCAATAAGGATGTATGAGAACGTTATTTCTAAGTTTAAAAGCATCGAGGGCTGGTCAAAAGAGATTAACTGCAATATTGGAGTCAAACAAGGTTGTCCATTGTCCCCTACCATTTTTGGCATATATATTGACAAGTTAGAAGATTATTTGGAAAAAACAGGTTGCGTCGGCCCTACTCTCACTTGTATAGTCATCAATCTTCTTCTTTATGCCAATGAGATCGTGCTTATGGAAAAGAGTCCCCATGATCTTGAAAACCAACTAAGAATTATCAAGGATTTTTGCTCCAATATGGGTATGACTGTTAATACTGATAAGACTAAGGTCCTGATTATTAAATCCAATAAGATTACTTATGATACCTTCGTATATGACAACAACAACTTGGAGGAAGTGACTTCATACAAATATATTGGAATTGATATTCACCACAAGCTCAATTGGAATTATAGCATTGAGAAAATGATTATTGGGGGATGGAAAGCTTATTATGGGCTTGAAAACAATTGTAAATCAGTTGATCTTTGGAGTTGGGATAAAAAGAAACTCCTCTTTGAGACTCTTGTTACACCTGTTATTTTTTATGGATGTGATGTCTTGGGTTGTAGTATCTCTCGTGAATCCTAGAGAAAGATAGAGCAAATAAAAAAATAATTTTATAACCTATAATCTCAAAATTAGAGGAAATACGCCCTATCCCATCCTCCTCTTAGAAATAAGCCTCTCCCCCATTGAGAGAATGGCTATGACTAGATACCTAATGTATAAGAACAAGTTAAACAACATGGAAGACAAGAGGCTTCCTGAAATTGCTTCAAAATCAAGTTGTAACCACCATCGACTTAAGCAAGGATGGCATAAAGATGCCCAGTCTTGGCTAAGTTATTGGGGAATGATGGAAGACACCATTTTGCAGAATAAAGATACTATTAAAAAAATCGTCAAATCAAAATTTTAAGGAGAAAATGTGGTGTGATAAAGAGTTAGAGGAGAAAATAAAATCAAGGTATTATAAGGATGTAATCAACCCTAATCTAGAAGATCAAAATTATCTATCTGTTTTGCCAAGTGTAAAGAAAAAAATAGGCATTGCTAAGATAAGAACAAATTCTCACGAGCTCCATAATGAAACTTGGCATTGGTGAATTCCTAAAACGCTATGAGATGATAGAGTGTGTCACCTTTGTGTCACTAAGAAGACTGAAGATGAAAAACACTTTCTCTTAGATTGTCTAACCTATACCCATATTAGATCTCATTTTCAAAGTATTTTTCACACTACCAACCTTCCTAACCTCTTAACTCAACAAACGTATGGCGATCTCAGAAACATTCTCTTAATGCTTTTCGAGCACAGAAACAAAATTCTAAAAATCGCAAGTAATCACTTACCCTCTTAAAATCCGACAAACCAATACGATCTAGTAAACGTTAATCATCATCATCATAATAATAATAAATATCAAATATCAATTTTATTTTTCTATTTAAATTTAATAATATTAGTCACTCATCATCACATATAATATATCTCATCTACTTTAAATTATAAAATACATTTTTCTTTACTTAAAAAAAACAATTATAAATTCAACCATCAACCACGTAGTTGCAATGCCAAACTCTTATAATGAAGAAAGCGTATTTGGGATTGTATGACAAACATCTAATTTTTTCTTTGGTTGGATGTATCAAGTTATCCAAACCAAGCTTATGTGGGTCCTATTGTCCTTATGGAATATTCATAGGGATAGTGATTAAAGAAGATCTTCATGTGATTCTAAAATAATAATAATAATGGCAATGGTTATTAATACTTATATTTATTAATTATATTCCAATTTTTAATTATCCTTATGTGGGTCCTATTGTCATAGGGGTAGTGATTAAGGAAGATCTTCTTGTGATTCTAAAATAATAATAATGAGTACATCTTATGATCCTATTATTAATAGTATCTTGATTTGTCAAAACTTAGATTCTTTATTCGAAAACAAATCCATTATAAAGAAAACCATGAAAAATAATAAACCCATTTTAAAATACTTTGGAAAATAATAAACCTCATGCGTCACTTTTCGTGTATTATAAAATGAATTTATTTCATATCAATTTGAAGTTAGGGTTTGCCACACTCTATATAAATTAATAGAAGGTAAATTTTATTATTATAAATATATTAATAACAAATTATATTATTTCAATTTGATGCAATTATGATTATTATAATAAATTATGACATTTTCTATACAATGTAAGGTTTGAAAGTGTCCATAAATGAATCAAAAGTAAATCTTTTTATTATTAAAATATTAATAGTATTGGGTGCATGGAAGCATAGTCTCTTAATTGTTAAATATATGTTGTTGAGTGGACAATATTTGTTGAACAATAAAACTTAATATAATTAGAAGTATGGATAATGAATTGTCTTTGTCAAAAGATAATTCATATAATAATAATAAAAAAAATATTATTGTTTATGCTATAGTAAAAATAATTAGTATAGAACTCTAAAATGATAAGCAAAAAAAAAAAAAATTGTTTAATGTGGAAGAAAAGTTAGTGAATAAATGAAATGTTGAATGAGGAGGTTAGCATATGTGGGAAGCAATGTAAAGTATTTGCAGTAAAAACACTTAGCATAAAACTTTGTAAAAACAAACAAAAAGGTAAGTTGTTCGATGTGTAGTTCACAAAATGTTTTATGCATATGCCTAACAAAAAAAATACCGTTGAATATATTTATCTACCAGAGACTTATTTGTTGCGCACAGACACATCGTCCGCACAGGTATATCCTCTACATGTACGTAGATGCAAGATGTAGTGTAATTTGAAGTCTTGTGCAGATAATTCATAGCAATCATTGCCTTGCACTCCCGCACTTGGAAACTCTGCACGTCCATTGGTTCCAACACACAGATTCTCACCAACAATGTAATTTGCTTGATAACCGAGTCATTTATGCTAATTTTGTTTTTAAACATTTTTAGACAAGGATGATTTTAAGGATGGAAATTTGTTTTAAAATGTAGAAACCTTGGCGAATATTACTAATCCTTCATATGCCAACTATAAATGTTTGGCGATATTTTTGTAAAAATATTCAAATTTATAAGGATTTTATATAGTTTTTATAAAATTTTGGCGATTTTTAAGGTAAAATAATTTTATCCTATAGAATTTGGGTGAATCATTTTTAAAATAACGAATCTTGTTTTTGGAAAAACCATGGAAAATTAGCCCATGAGCGAAATTTAGCCCCTAAAATCATCCATGTTTTTTGATTGTTCAATGTCGAAGAAAACATTGTAAATAAATGAAGAGTTTGACATATATATCTTGGGCAGAGATATATCTTCGACACACACAAGTCGTCCGAACAACCATATGTTATGGGCGTTCGCACAACATATGCGGTGTACAACTGAGAGAATCAAAATGCTTCTATGCATATGTTTAACTTGATAAATACCGTTGAACTAAATTTATTTCAACTAACAATGTATATTAGAAAAAACAACTAAAAAAATATGTCATAGAACTTACTAAAAGGAAGTATTTAGAGCCAAAGATAAAGAGGAAGCAATGTAACATGTATCAAAGTGGAGTTGTGGAGACAACAAAGCAAAGTGTGCGGATGTTATGATGTGCGAGAAACAATGTAAAGTCTAATCTGAAGCCTTGTGTGGATAATTGATATCAATCATCGTCCCACACTATTCCACTTTGAAACTTCACAGTTTTAATAGTTTACAAAATGATTTTATGCATATGCCTAACAAAAAAATATTGTTAAACATATTTATCTACTGCAGATTTATGTGTTGCGCACATACACATCGTTTGCACAAATATATCCTCTACACATCAACATAGACAAACTCTAGTGTAATTAGCCTTGTGCGGATAATTCATAACAATCATCATCATGCACTCTTACACTTCCATCAGCGCCATCACACGTAGTCTCACTAGCAATGTAACTTGTTTGATAACCGAGTCATTTATGCCAATTTCATTTTTAAACATTTTTAAATTGTTCAATGTCGAACAAAACATTGCAAATAAGTGAAGTGTTCAACATATATATCTCAGGCATAGATATATCTTCTGCACAACCATATGTTATGGGTGTCTGCACAACATATGCGATGTACACCTAATATAATCAAAACGCTTCTATGAATATGTTTGACTTAATAAAAACTGTTGAATTGAATTGATTTCAACTAACAATGTATATTAGAAAAAAAAAATTGAAAACATTTGCCATATAGCTTACTAAAATGAAGTATTTATAGCTAAAGATACGGAGAAAGAAATGAAACATGTATCGAAGTGGAGCTATGGAGGAAACAAAGAAAAGTGTGTGGATGTTAAGATGTGCGAGAAACAATGTAAAGTGTGCACAACTTAGGTTTTGCAGAAAGAAAATATGATAGAGTTTCCCTAACAAAAAAGGTTCCTATGACAATTTGGTTAATGGTATACTTGACTCTTTCAACAAATCTCACATAAAATGCTTCTATTCAAAGTATGTGCATGTTAGAATTGTGGAGAGAAAGGCATATGCCTTACATGTCTGCAGATGCATATCGTTCGAACAATGAAGACTTAGTCTAATCAAAGGCAGTGTTCTGATAATTGATGTCACTCATCGTATTGCACCACTGCACTTCCCAACTTCGCATTATTAATAGTTTACATAATGCTTTTATGCATATGCCTAACTAAAAAAATTTTGTTAAACATATTTAATCTACGTGACATATATTTGTTGCACACAAACACATCATCTACACAAATATATCTTCCGCACGTCCGCACAGTCCATCTCTAGTGTAATTTGAACCCTTGTACAAATAATTCATAACAATCATCCTCCTGCACTCCTTCACTTTGCAATTCTGCACATGCGTTGGTTCCATCACACAGATTCTCACCAGCAATATAATTTGTTTGATAACTGATTGAGTTATGAAAATTTCATTTTTAAACATTTTGAAGTCTTTGCAATGAGAACATTTTGCATAAAATTTTGTAAAAGGTAGGAAAAAAGGTAAATGGTTCAATGTTGAAGAAAACATTGTAAACAAGCAAAGTGTTTGACATATATACCTTGGGCAGAGATATATCTCCAACACACACATGTCATTCACACAACCATATGATTTTGGTGTCTGCACAACATATGCAACGTACAACTAACATATTCAAAATGCTTCTATGCATATGTTTAACTTAAAAAATGTTGTTGAATTAAATCTATGTCAACTAACAATGTTTATTATAAAAAACAATTAAAAACATATGTCA
>CBVK0101220501.1:0-11097 GCA_900067695.1 Picea abies | reverse complement strand
ATTGCTCATAATAAAAAGGTCAGATCTTTGCTTGTGCTTCTACATCTTGCATATATTGTGATCTTCATGTGTGATGAATCTTGTATGCACTTAAAAACTCAATAAATTAGTAGTAGTTAGTGATTCCAAGAAAGAATTTGGCTTGGGATCATTACACAACTACTCAACAATTTGTAAATTTATCAAATTTCAGGCCTGAATTTACTCAATCATAGATTAAAATCGGGGATTTTAGTCCTTGATCTCAATTTCCTCGATTTTCCAAAAAACAATCCCCAATTTTGCTTGGGGTAAATTTCGACAATAATGTATAGGCATACTTGAATTTCACCTTTGCAATTCTTTGCTTCAGCGTGTTGACTTTGGTCCCATGCAAACTCAGTGTTGAACATGTTTCTTTGATACCAATTTGTAGCACCCCTGCTACAAACCCATAAAACTTATTTGATACCATTAAATTAAATGCATGCAACATTCTAAAACAACCATGCATTTAATAACAATTTAAATAAACATGAATGCAACTAATTAAACATGAACATAGAGTTTATGTACAACGATTTAAACCCATAAATTAAAATATTGAATAGAGATAAAACACTTATCTTTTTTAATCAAATGTACAACCAACTATAGAGGACAGATGTTCCACCCAACCATAGATTTGTTGCTCCAAATCTCAGTAGCAAATCATCCCTGAAATGGGGCTATAAGTCCACAAGAGAGAGTGTCTCCTAAGGATGTCTATTGTCCACTCACAACGAGTTAGTTTCCTATAGCCATCCCAATCCACCAACTCTCTTCCCTCAACCTGCATAACCCAAGGAATGAGATCCCCTTCTCTACTACACAGTTCCTCAAGATATCCCCCTTCCCTCCAAGGTTCCAACATATGTTAGCTATGAATCTCTCTTGTTGGGGACTCATGGGACTTATAGTTGCAACAAGAAACTCTCAACAACAGCTCATTTTATTTTCACAACAATCTCACTCTACAAGCCTAACAACTTGCTTCTTCATGTAATTATAGCTCCATCAAGCTGCTCACAAAATCCACTATGGATTTCTTCGAGTTTTTGCACCATGACCCCTCTCATTGCTCCAAAAAATGGTTGTCCAAAATCTCTTTTTGCAATGCCTATTTGAATTTTCCTTTTTACTCATGCATGTTGACCCTCACATTCCCTAATGTTGATTGTACTCAGTCCCATGCTCTCAATAACCATGTGAAGTGACTTTTCACCCAACCCTCTTACATGTATTCAACGATTGGGGCTTTGATACACTCAAAAGGAAAATATAAGGTTCATATAAAATAATAATTTTAGAAAGTGGCATCGGATTAATAAACATGAATAATTCGACCTTAGACCCCCCCTCTCTTGTGGAAAACTAGCCCCCATGACTATGTTTGTGTTTGTTTATAGTTGACGCTACATTTTATTTTGTTATTTTGATATATGATGTTTACATATTACATCACTTGGCCCGTGACCATATATAATATTTACATTATACATCGATAAATCGAGGATTAAAAGCAGGGATGTTACATCGACATATTAAGGGTTTCCATAGTGCTCAAATACAAAGCTTAGCTTATTAGAAGAAACCAAAAATGATGTATTCCTAGAACAATCATGTTGATAATTCTCTTTTTCCTAAGATGATGTTAGACCTAGGATGGTGTTCACCTCCTTTTTCCTCTAACCAAGGTACCCTTAATTGCTTGGTCCCATCCTAGGCTCTTCCTTTTTTGCATGCTTTCCACTTGGCAGGTTGTTGATCAAGCTTCTATCTGCATCTACTAGACGACCCTGTCTTCAATCAAGACTTTGTCTTTCTCCAAGTCTCTACAAGCTCTTTATGTGACTCGAAGGCCAAGATGGGACTAGGAGCATCACCTTCTCCATAGTTGATCATCTCAAGGTCTTCCTCCATGCCCATTTGGAGCTAAGAGTTCTCTCCTAAGACATTAATACCCTCAACACTCAATCCGTGGGCCTATGGAAACTCTAAAACAATGCACATTTTTCAAGGAAATTGTATCTATATCCAACATCCTCTTTGGTGTTATTTATCTATATTTATAAGATATACATTGAAGTAAACACTAAAAAATGTTAAAAAATAATATTTTCATTTTTTTTTAAATGCATGACATCATGATGGATATAAAATTATTACTAAATGAAAATGATAACTTTGAAAAAATAAATTACATACAACAATATTAATAATAATTTTAAAAAGATAAAAATGTCAAATTTTGAATTAAAAAAAGAAAAGAAAAAAGGTTGATGGTTGTTAAAGTCATTGACATATAATGTCTTAAAGTCTATATAGCTAACCAAAGAAATAGAGAACAAGTTAACTAGACTTTAAGCCAATGAAACTAATACTCAGTGTAGATTTTCCAAAAAACACAAAATATAGTAGGTTTGAAGATCAATCTTGGGCAATGGGGTTTTAGCTTCCCTACCTTCCTCTTTCCTACCTTCCTTAGTGACATCTAACTCTTGGTATTTCCTAAATTTCTCTTCTTCTCCATTATTCTCATCATCATGAGTAACAATTGTATGATAAATGCATCATGCTTTACCTCCATTTGATCTAGCTTTTCAAGATGTGTGTTGGTATGTTGCCTTCCTAAATTTGATACCACAATTTATTTATATGCTAATGGAGATCTACTATCTTGGAATACTTTGAGTCTCCACCCCTTGAATACCTTAGGTTTGGGATTAGTTTTCCCATCTTTTCATCCATTATTGAGTCAAGGACTTGCACTCTTTTATGCCTAATTATATCCTCCAAAAGCTCAACTTAGTTCCTCATTACCTCTTAATGGTGCCTCTAATACCCCTGTTGGATATCTAGTACCTTGACCCTGACCGTTATGTATTGTGAAGGAGAAACCCCACTAATAGTCTCCAACGATGGCTCACTTCCCTCTTCCATTTCTTATTCTTAAAAGGTCTACCCCTTCTTCATAAACTAAAGTAGGAGGAGTGTAATCCATGGATTATGCAAGAAAATGTCAAAGAATTAGAAAGAATTAGAGAGTGGAATGAAAACCGATGCTCTCACCTTCATCCCTATTCTTCTCTTATTCACCATACACATCTTTTTCCAATATCAATTCTAGATATATCATAGAATGATGGCCCCAAAAACAAAAACTAGTCCCTCAACATTGAGTCCTAGATATAGATCATGCAAAAGTTTACAAAAAGAGAAATCGAATCCCAATATAATGATAAGGTATTGCACCTTGTAAACAAATCATACAAAATCAAACATAAAGGTCTAAATAATAATATCAAACCAATCGCATAACATGAAGGGATTTTAATGAAATTGATCCCAAGTTCTTCTTCACTCTCCATGCAAGTTTTTGATAATTTTAGTCCTATTAAGCTCCTTGCAAATAAGTACTTATAATATATATAAAATAACATAAAAGATAAACTCTAGATAAATTCCATTTTTTTTTAATTTAATTGAAGAAAAAAATTAAAATTAAAATCTATCCACCTATAGTTTCAATTTTTCAATAGACTAGTGTAAATGCATTATAAATTCAGATCTATTTTTTTAAAGCTAAAAGAGGGCATTATATTTCTATATATGGACAGTAAAAGTACAATCACACCAAAAAGGGCCTGTCATAGCGGAAACAAGAACCCTGTTTCAGTGAAGGTCTAAAAGGTCCAAGCCAAGGAATCTGTGCTTGGGGCTACCAAAACGGAAATCATCCCCCTCATTGTTACAGAAGATAGACTATACATCATTATCCAGTTGTTACATTCCATACAACCCCTTTAAGTTGAGGCAAAAGGAGGGGTAGAACCATAAAATCCCATAAGGACTTAAACATAAGGAGGACAAAACAAAATTGCATAAAAAAACCTGAGACAACAGATCACAACCCAACAGATGGATTGTTGAACTCCACCGGGTATTCCAAACGTTCCTTTTCTTTGTCGAACTTACTGATCTTGCCATCCACAATGCTTGGCTCAACGTCGTCCTCTATATGAATTGGGAGAGCACACGTTCCTAGAGGGTTTGGGTGTTGGGCCTCCTTCCTAACTCAGAATTTGATCCTGAACTACAAGCGACAAAAGAGGTCAAATTTAGCATCAATAATTTCAATTGCCTCGAGGGTTCAATCATTATCCCTTTTGGCCTTTTCCACGGCCTGGGCGACCAAAGCTTTCACGATCTAGTACATTTCTGCCAATTGAAAGTATTTGGTTTCTATGATGCGAGTGTATTTAGGGTCATCCACCCAATACTACACATCTCTTGCTATATCGACATCTGAAGTTAAGTGGCACTAGCGCCTGAAAAATTCCTCGATTCCCACGATGTGTTGCCTTTCCTTCTTTGTGCTCAAGTGCTTGAAATGCCTCTCGGTCATCCCTTATGCTCAAGCAACCCTTGATCGGGTTGTCGGGCCTTTCGAATATGAGGGTTCTGATTATTTTCCTTTCGGCCCTGCACCTTTTCTAGCCATGGCTCTAAATATCCTAAGCTCCACTTCCCTAGAGATTGTCTCCTTGTTGTATCTATGGTGAGGCTGGTCTCAAGCCCCACCACCTATGCTAGAATAGAATAAGCACCTCAGAGGAGTCTCGACATTCTTTGACCACCTCTGACGCTTCCTATACTTAGAATCGTTTTTCTTTCTATTCTTCGGGCATCGAGACTTGGCCCATTTATTTACCAATCTAGCATGCATGTAGGGGGATGCAGTCCCAAGTACCCAAAGTCCTTTCCTCCTTGCTATGGTGTGGTCCATTATGCATGTCACATGGATCACCCAGGAGGCGGTTGTACCTATCATCCTTTCACCTTGCTTCCTGTAACTACCAAATTTATGACTCTCCTCTTCCATCTGAATCTTACGCAAGCTCCCATTGTTTTTCCTCGCCTTCCCATGATGAAGGTACTCTACCTCAATCTGCAATAATAAGCTTCGAGCCTTCCCATATTTCGTCGACTTACTGATTTGTGTGTTTCTTGAGAAGCCTCGACCCCTACAACCATCCTCTCCAAAATCCATAAAATTATTACATAACGCTGGGTTGGTCGTTATGAAAATTGACCCTTACTAGGGAATGATCCCTCCCATCATGATGAGTGTTAGTCGTGTCATAGTCAGCAATTATTTCCTCTGTCTCATCATGGGGCCTAGTGGCTTTCTCTATTTTTCTAGCTGGGTCATGATCTCTCAGCCATTCAACTGTTGTCTTATTACCTTTTTATAGCTCCCCGCATGTTGTATTCTCCTATGCTCAACTCATCATGTGTCATCTCATGTCAATTTCATTTAGTCTTGTGGCTTCTTTCCAAGTAGAGTGGTCAGTGGGGTCCCCCAAGTACCATCTCTATATTTGAGACCTCTGCTAGACTTCTGCATTTTCCAAGTAGTCCACCATTGAGTTGGCGCTTCTTCGAACCTGGGTTGGTATTAGCACCTAGAAGTGTTGCATCAAGCTAGCAGCCTAGGTCTAGCCATGGGAGAGTCGATATTTTTATGGGTTTGATCCCTCTCTTATATGATTCAGAGTTGTTATGATCAGGAGAGAGTCACCTTCCACCAACAGACTCATTATGCCCTAGTGTTTGGCCATGTCCAAGCCTATGATGAGTCCTTCCATCTCCGCATCGTTATTAGAGTTATACCCTAGATTGTTGGAAAACATGACCAATATTCTCCCCTCTGAGTCTCTCATAATTCCCCTCACACCAGATTTCTCAAGGTTATCCTTGGAGGCACCATCAAAATTTAACTTTAAGGCTCCTTTTTCGGTGGTTTCTACGCTTGGTTTGTCATTTTTGTTTTTTGGGGAGGAGTTTTGTGAGCTTGTTTGAAGGCCATGTCAAAATTCCAATGTCTGAAGATGTCTTCTTCCCCCATAGGAAAAATTCTATATTCCATTGACCAGGTACTTGAAGCAATGGATTGTTGCACATTCTCTTTAATTTTATTCCATACTCCCTGGATTGAGATGGAATTTTGTTTGAAAAATCTTCTATTCCTTTCTTTCCACATGTTCCACATCAAAATCTCTAGAAAAATATCCCAAGCTTTGTTCGGGATGGGATTCTGGAATGGATCTACTAACCATTAGGTGATTAGGTTTGTTGGGTTGTCCCTGTCGGCCCTGGCTCTCCGAAACATCATTGCCCCATTATCCCAAATCCTTCTCGTTTCTCCACCTGTGCAAAAGAGGTGGGGGAGGGTTTCCTCCATTGTACATAACATGCAGATGGAGGGGCCTTAATATCCTTTCTTTCTTGTTTTTTCCCAAGTCAACACTTTCCTAGATAGGATCGGCCACATGAAGGTTGCAATTTTGGGCCAAATCCCAGGTTTTCAGATGCGATGTCAGTCCTTTCTCCTATCTTCTTCTGACAAATTTGTTGCTTGTAAATAATCATCTTTAACTTTGTACATCTCCTTACCTCAGTTTCCCCAACAAATAATATCTAGACCATTTTTTATTCTTATCTATCTGAGGGACAGATCAACTTTAATGTGGTTTTTGGCCTCTAAGTCCAATTGATCGGGCCAATCTGTCGAATCTTTCCAAATTCTAATGAATTTTGACTCTAGGGAGCCTAAGCTCTTCCAATACTGATGGACCTAGGTCCAACCTTTTTCCATCATGGAGTTTCTAGCTTGTTCCATTCCTTCCTAGTTTTCTAGGGTTGGGAGTTGTTCCCATGTGTCATCCCAGAAGAGGGCGGTATTCCCATTATGCACTTCCCATAAGCTTTCTTTTTGAACTAGCTCTCTATTCTACCAGGTAGAATTCCAAATGAGAGAACCTGGTTGGTTCCCATCCATCCGGATGAGATCCTGAAGCTCCACCTCAAGAGCATATTTGTTTTTCCACACTTTGTCCCAAAAAGCCTCTAGGTTAGTAATCCATATCCACCATAATTTGGCTGCTAGGGAATGACCTGCATGTAAAGGGTCCTTGATTCCTACTCCTCCATGGGACTTTGGTTTACATAACTTCTCTCAAGCTATTAAGGCACATTTTTTGCCCTTTGTTGCACCCCCCTAGAGAAAGTTTCTTTGAAGAGTCCTGGACTTTTTCAAGATTCCTTTCAGTGTTTCCAACATGAAAAATAAATACAGGGGCATGGAGCTAAGGATAAATTTGATGAGAAAAATTCTTCCAGGAAGAGTCAGGAATCTATGGGTTTAGTTAGTCATCTTTTTTTCTAATTTTTCCAGCAGCTCTTTCCATGAAGTGTTTCAGATGGCTTTGTCAAGAAGTAGGGCTCTCAAATATTTGGAGGGGAGACTAGGTCTTTGGAACCCAAGAATCTTGGCTATATGTCTTTGGATAGGAATAAAAGTTTTAAAGAATTTTTTTTAATATTTAGAAAGGTTGATGACTGTACCTAAAGCTTCTTTATAGATGTCCAGCATGCGTCTTATAGCTTTGGCTTCTTTGATAGTGGGGACGCCCATGAGAGGGTTTTCATCGACGAACTAGAGGTGGGTCATGGGATCTATCTCTTCTTGCAGTCTTAACCCTTGGAGTTTCTTCCCAGTCACATCCTCCTGGATCGGTCTTCCCAGTCCTTCCACTAGGATAATATAGAGATACGGGGAGAGGGGGTCACCTTTTCATATACCCAGCGTTGGGTTGAAGGTTTTGGATGGGGATCCTCTGATTAGAATTGAGAAGAATACTGAGGAAATCAACCAAAAAATCCAGTGGACCCAGTCCTCTACAAAGCAAAAAGCCTCCAGCATTTTTCATAGGAAGTGCCAACTTATTCGATCATATGCCTTTGACATGTCTAATTTAATGAGCATGCCTGTTTTTTTTTATTACTTCATGGAATGGACTGTTTCGTGGGAAACTACAATCCCATCAAGGATTTGTCTACCCTTCATGAAACCACCCTATTCCTTTGAAATTATATTTTTCAATAAGGGTTTGAGTCTATTAGCCACTAGTTTGGAGACAATTTTGTAAATGACATTGCATAGCACGATCGGTATAAAATTTTATGATGTATTCCCCTCTTTGTCCTTTGGGATTAGGGATAAAAAGGTGGCATTGAAATCTTTGAGCATGAAGCATTGTAACACCTTGTCTCCCCCAGCTTGTAATTAATCATAAAATAGGACTTCCATGCTGAGCCATGTGAACAATATAAATGTATTATTGTTTGAGTTGCCAATAACTGTCTGTGGGGGTGAAACCTTGAAAGTACTGGCCATGATATCACTAGAGGAAGAATGTGAAAACTATACGAGAGGGTTCATTATACCAAATAACCCCAAATTTCCCTTAATGAGGATGACAACCTCCTTCAGATCCCAAGGAGAGAAATTAGTTACTAAAGAAAGGACTAGTGGTTGAATTATCAACCACCCCCATGAATGGGAGCATGGTCTAGCTGCAGAATGTCAGCCCAAAGTACCACAGAGATCTGCAAACTCGAGCTTCTTTCTGACAGAAGGAACGTGATGGGTCGGGAACCTTCTAAAAGAAGGAAGGTCAGATAGATACACAGGGGACAACGGAGAGGAGACACTAGACGAGAGCGCAAGTTTGTAAGGGAGATGCGCGGAGCTCTCCAAGGGATAATGAATAGAAGGTAAAGAGCTTGATGCTGAGTGAGCATTTAATAAACCTTGTCGAGGCCATAACAGAGAAAAATCTATGAAATTTGCAGAGAACAGAACCCGAGCAGAAGCTGAACAGAGAAAGAATCCTTGAGAACTGCAAGAGTCACCTGGTGATATCATGGCTTGGCACAGGGGTGGCCAGAGTGCTAATAATGAATGCCTTTGAGCCTATGGTAGGGTGGAAGGACGAACACCCATAGTCAGTTAGTTGGCTACCACCTGTAATAGATAAGTAATCACATATCTTGTTTATTTAAGTGGTATTGTGAATTAAAGTTGGATATTCTATGAATGTTGCAAAGTTGGATATATTTGTTTAATGATTATACTGTATCCCTTTTTTTCCTACTTGATTCTGTAAGTAGGAAAGTAGGGAATTGTTGTATTGGACGTGTTTTTATACTCATAAATGCTTGCGTTCCGTGGTGGCTTAAGCCAGGCCAGAGCCACGAACTGTGAGTTTGTTGACCTTAGGTATAGTTTCATGTACGCATGTCAACCCTCCTATAGTTATGGGTCCCTTGGAGGACAAAGTGGGTTAAGCTCAAGAGAGGTAGTGCAAATACGCACAGGTCCTCTACGAGGCGAGCAGAGACTGAGAACCACTTAAGTTCTAGACTTTATGAAGGAGCGCAAGAATAGTGTAGAAGACCCTTCCAAGCATTGCGTTCAAGAGAAAGAGTGCAAAACTCTTAAGCCTTTCAGAACCAACAAAGCTCAGGAAGAATAGTGAGGTTCAAGTATCGAAAGGGAAAATCCTTTTGTTTAGAAGATGAATGGATGAGATCCGTTCAGGAGGACCCAGGGTTTGTTGCGACCATTAGATTTGAAGAAGGGGCATAGGCGTTAACGCCATGACTCCTTCAGTCTTTGCAAGATCCCACATCAGGTGATTCGCACGTTGGCCTGACTAAACTCCCGAAACCCGAAGTTGCGACGTGATCCGAAACGTAGATCTAAGGATCTATCGGGACCCTCCTTGACTATCGGATTAGCAAGATCGAGGATTCGCACATCAAGAGATTCACACGTTGGTGCGACTAAAACTTTTGAAACCGGAATTTGCGATGTGATCTAGACCGTTGGATCAAGGAAGGTCATACATCATCGATCTGACGCAAGCAGATTACCATAAGAGTATGTGGGAATTAGAAATTCCCTAAGAACCAAGATCAGAACAGATAAATGCAAAGTGTGCCAGGAGGGCCATCAGAAGTCTTCTAAGGAAGTAGAGGGCCGAGTTCCCTTAGAACTAAGCAAGTTTCAAAGGCTCAAGAGGGATATCATTTCCAGAATGCAGGTGAGACCCAAGGTCACAGGGCTCGTAGAGGAAGCAAAGGTCGAGGCCTTTGAAGCATCGAAATCTTCCAAGTCTGGGAAGAAAGGTGCCAAAGCTCAAGAGGAGGAGCACAATAGTCATCAGATAAGCTAAAGAGGGAAGATCTGGATCGTTGAAATTCACGTCTAGAAACACAGGAGTGCGCGCAGAGAAATGGATCTGATTCGTTGGATCTAGAAGCGTGTGGACCAACAGTCGTTGGATCTGGAGGAGGTGCAAGAGGTTTAGTCCTTTAGAGTGCACAGGAAAAGAGCCGACTTAGTGATACACAAAGTCCCAACATCATCAGGACCATCCATCATTGAAGGACACATGGTCGAGATCCACGGATGTTGGAGATTTGCAAGGGCAGGAGCCGCAACTATCCTAACCGTTCATCGGGAGGGACGCATGGCAGCTAATCAACATTTCGTTGACTCGTGACTTGAAGAGGTCTAAGGGAAAGTTTGTGAAAACTCGTGAAATGTGAATTCACGAAAAAATCACAGTCGTTTATCAAGGAGAGATTTGGACCATTGGTCCAGGGAAAATATCGGCATTTCGGGGATCAAGAGTGTTAACGCTCTATAAATTCCTAGAGGTTGTTAGGGGGTATAAGAAATTTATCAGAGTTAACTTTATCCAACCACTTTGAAACATGGATCTAGCCCTATCAGTTTTAGAGAGGGATCTCTCTGTAAGATTTAGATTTGTTTCATGTTTCAAGTATTAGGATAGTTAAATAAATAGGACCGTGTTGCTTTGTTTTAATATAGATGGTTGAAGTATGCTTACGCTTCCATTGGGCTATGGGGTCTGTGTTAAGGTTTGAGATTAAACACAAGTCTAAAAGGTAGTTTCACGAGGCAAGGTAATGCAGACATTGGATCCCTTAGAAAAAGAATGATGTAGAGCGGAAATAGACAGGTAATCAATTACAACAAAAAGCATTTAAGAATTTTTTATTGTAATATTAGAAGAAAACATTTAGATTTTCAAAAGAGCTGCATAGAGTATCAGAGACAAATTATGTTAAATCTCCTTTTGAAAATTATAAAGAAAGAAACATAATGATAACAGAGCATAAACACATTCAACGAAGAAAGAA
>CBVK0101220499.1:0-16851 GCA_900067695.1 Picea abies | reverse complement strand
CAAATGGATGATGAAGTTCCAATCCTTGATGAGGAAAACTATTCTACTTGAAGAATAGAGATGAGAGTACATTTGAAGGAAATGGGAGTAGGTATTTGTAAGGCAGCCATTGGTGGATCAATTTCCATGAAGAAAAAATCAAAGTTTGCAGCTCAAAGGGAAGGAAATAAGAATGATTCATTGGCTCTCAAGACCATTCTTAGTGGACTCTCAAGCCCTATCAAAGAGAGAATGGGACAATGCACTTCCGCCAAGGATCTATGGCTAAATCTAGAGAAGACATATCAAAGCAAGAAAGAATATATTGAAGACCAAACCATCAAGATCATCAAAGGTAAAGAATATCCAAAAATTCTTGATTGCATTATTTCTAAATGTAATCTTGAAAACATTTCAAATGAAGACAAAGAATCAAGTGATGATAGCACAAAGGAAAATCTTGAGGACATTTCAAATGAAGGCAAAGAATCATGTGATGATGTTGGAAAAAAGGAAGATCTTGAAGATATTTCAAATGAAGGTAAAGAATTATCAAAAACCCTTGATTGCAATATTTCAAAATATGATGATGTTGATTTTTCTCTACAAGTGAAGAAGAAAATCTAGAGATAGTTTATGTAGAGTTTGATGGTGGTTATCCCATAGAGAGAATAGAAGAAAATCTATTAGAACTTCAAAAGAAGGTTGAAGATGGTTTATATGAATATAACAATGACCATTATTATATAGACTATAGCTATCTTTCAAATAACACTAAAAAGTTTCTTAAGAAGAGTCAAAGTCACATCTTGAAGTTATGGGAAATGCTCAAGAAACAAGAAGAGAGTAATAAGACTCAATTAGAAGAAAAGGAAGAAGACATCACAAGACTAAGGAATGAAGAGGATGATAAGAAGGTAGATGATGAGATTAGAAAAAGTCCTGAAACTATTGTCCATCTCAAGACCCAAATTGAAGAAGCCAAAAGGATAGAGTAACTATTGAAGAATCAAATAAATGAAAAGGAAGAGTCATGTCATAAGTTAGAAGCTAAAGTTGTTGATCTTAGAAATAAAGTAGAGAAGTCAAATAAATTCTTGAATATCTCACAAATCTTGAATGAGATCTTGGAAATCCAAAGATCACCAAATGATAAATTAGGTCTTGGATGCAAGAAGGAAGCTACACGTGTTGAAGCAAGCACCTCAAAGAAGCATGAGGTAAGTCCATCAAAGGATGAAGAGAATGTTGCAAATCAACCATATACATAAGGCAAAAAAAAATTCAAAAGAACAAAGCAAGGAAGAGATCAAGAAGCTATCTTTGGGACACCAAAGCAAAGGTATGAAAGTATTTTTCATGGAAATTGTTATTCATGTAGTGAATATGGTCACAAATATTTTGAATGTAGAGCTTATGAAAGGCGATATAATGGAAGATTTTATAACACCATAAGTTGTTGTAGATGTGATCAAGTAGGACACATTGTTGTTCACTGTAACACCATGAGATGCTACAGCTATAGTGGATTTGGCCACATATCCCAGGATTGTTGGAACACAAGAAAAATTCCATGATGAGGACTTCACATAGCATGGCTAGAAGAAGGAACAAAGTAAGGGAGACATATTTTAAAAGATGGATGCTCAGAGCTCAAGTTCTGAGAAGCAAGGACATCTTCAGAAGTAGGTGAAGAATACTGAGTAGCCAGAATAGAATGGGAGCCTTAAGGGAAGCTCTAGTAAGTCATCTATCGAAGCATACATGGGTGACAGTGGTATCATTTGTGTATATATGTAGGCTGACCTTGAATAGGTCACATACATACACAAGTTGTTGTGAAGTAGACCGTGTATATGTGGTAAAGCCTTGGGAAAAAGGCAATGCACTTGGGTTGCATCTTGATGTGATGGTATAACTCTGTGTTGCAGTATATGACATGGTTTGTTGCAGGTTTTGACACTGTTTTTTGTAGGTTTCCATGATCCTATATTGACTTATGCAAAGTGATGATAAAAATTAATGAAATGCCATCTTGTATGCAACGCACTAACCCATGAGTGTGGATTGAGGCATTTTCTATTAAATAACAATGTTGGTTATTGCAGTGAAGTTATGCCACCTTGGTTATATGATGATGATGCTAGCTAGAGATTTCATTGATCTATTGAAGCATACTATTAGTACATTGGTAGAGGCACCTACTAGAAGTTTTGATTGGCACATATTTTATGGTGGACTTGGAATACATGTATGAGGATTCATCTTGTTGTGGTATTGGTGCATGGTTGGCATACTTTCTTGGTACAAGTAGTGATACATGTTGATGTACATGTTTGGTATATGTTTGGATGATGAGTACTTGGCTAAACATATATCATTGGTATTACTTGATTCGCATATATTTTGGTACATGAGGCATCTGATGATTGAGGCACTTGGTTCATGGTAGAGACATATCATGACTGATATGACACTTGTTTGGCATGTTGGTAGATGCACATGGTTGGAATATTGGTGGATGCACATGGTTGGCATATTGGTAGATGCACATGTTGACATGTTGATAGAGGCATATAGTTGATACATTTCATGAATGATATCTTTTGGCACATTGTATGATGTTAATGTACATGGTTGATGTACATGGGTGTTGTGCATGGTGGGAACATTTTGGTACATGATGTACTTGGTTGATATTTTGTTCATGATTCTCTATTTTATTGTTGACATATCTTTTGTTTCATGATGTATGGTATGCCACAAGTTTGATGCATGGACAGGTCTAAGGATCGTCATTGAAAGAGAAGTTGATCTATGATCCGGTTGAGCAGTAGAAATTGCATGTTGATATTATTATAGAGGAGATAGGGAGAGACATACCCATAGGGAGAGTCATTCTTCTTCCCATGATTCTAGAAGGAGATATTTATCATATGCATACCTAGAAAAAAGCCCTATATTTGAAGAAAGAGCACAGAGGCATAATTCCAAGGGGAGTGATGGTCACAAGGGGAGTATGAGTGATGTATCTTTAGTGTTACATCAGAGTGATATCCCTTGTTCAAAAGGGGAGATATTATTCAGAGGAAGATCAAAGGAATTCAGACAAGGGGAGTAGCTCCAAGGAGATTTCAAGCAAGGGGAGCAGCCCCAAGAGGAGAATGACCCTTTGCCATTGATGTCAAAGGTGGAGAGATAGTCACATTGATGTGATTGATGGGGTGAGATAGTCATATTGATATGATTGATGACTATTGATGTAGAGCATGCCTTGTCTACATGTTGACATCAATGATTTGTGTTGACATCAATGTTGGTATTGCCATCAATGCCCAAGGGGGAGATTGTTGGATCATGTTGTCATTGATGCCAATGGTTTGATTGATTGATGTCAAGTGATTGATTGATGCCAAAGGATTTATTGATTGATGAGTTTTGATTGATACATGATACAAAGATGAATATGGTTCAATGTGGTTTCTTTGATATATGATGCATAGTTAGATTTATCATTATAGTCTTATCATGGTTGATAAGGTGCACAAATGGATGAACTCCAAAGTGGTCCCATTATGGTGAAAGCCCTCATGGGAAGACACTTTACGGTTGAGTTATACTATATGAATGGTTAGAGGACCCATTCTTGAGTGTGGAATAAAAAGATGCATATCAATCAAGTTTTTAGTGAAACTATCCTAGATGGATAGTGCTTGTCATACCATTTCTAGTGGTATGTGGAACGTCACATAAATCCTCATGGTTAGAGAGTTATGGACATGAGAACTTGGAGAACCTAGGTTTGGGTAATGGACCCAACTTTGTTTGATGTATAATGGTATGAGTTTTGATATATTTTCAGGTAATACTATTCTATATGAATAGTACATGTCATGCCATTTCTGGTGGTATGTGGAACGTCACATAACTCCTCATGGTTTGAGAGTGATGGCCTTACGAAGTTGGAGGACCCTCATATGTTGGCTTGAAGCCCCAAAAGGTCAAAGAAGTCAAAGATCTTACAAAGAAGAAATTATTATTTAAATGATAAATTAAAGTGACAAATTCAAGAAGGCTTATATAAATAATAAAGTGAAGTGACAAAATCAAAGAATATTATTTAAATGATAAAGTGAGGTGAGAAAGTCAAGGAGGAATATTTAAATGATAAAGTAATGGAGAAGTTTATAATTATTGAAAGTGGTTAACCCTAAAAATGAGGAAAATAGGTTAAGTGATCTATAAATGGGTTAAGTGACCTAGAAATAGGTTAAGTGACCTAGAAATAGGTCAAGTGACCTAGAAATATGTCAAGTGACCTAGAAATGGGTTAAGTGACCTAGAAGATGGAGAGTATAAATAAGAGGCAAGACTCTCTCATTTTACATCACAATTGAGAATATTGAATATATATAGGTGAATGACATAACTAAAGGACATCTAAGACAAATTTCAGAGGGGAGGTGAATATAAGAAGGTCAGAATTCAAGGGAGGATAAATTATTTTTATGATGCCTTCTAAGGTATGTTATTTACAGGTCATCTCACCATTTTCGCAATAATTTTTTTTCTAGAATGATTTAGACCACGAAAATTGATAGTCCATTAAGGAAACATATTCAGTTATCTGTGGTAAAATATTCAACTTGTGGGTCGTTGCATTTTTTGAGTTACACTCTGTGGAAAATAGGGTTTGTGGCTAGTCCTGAAACTAGTCTAAAACAACCATTTTGGGTAAAAACATCATAAATTCTTCATAACAGATCCAAATTAAGTAAGACCAAATATGTTAGTTATATTACAGTCTTTAGTATGTTATTTAACATTTTAAGATCCATTCAACAAATATTCCATGTGGGGTAGGCTCTACAAGGTCTCTCTCTAGAATAAGTCAGAATTTAGCAAGGTATGCCATTTTTTCTATAACTCCTTTTATGAGAGGTTCCAAGTAGTGAAACCTAGAGGAATTGCATAAAACAAACTAAAGAACATTTTGTATTATTTTCATATTTTTATTCATTATAGTTACATAGTTATGATTATTTCAAGTTAGGGTTGTTGACTAATCCCAAACTAGTCATGTGAGACTAAAGAAAAGTTTGATGAAAAAGCTAGTCTCTTGTTTCAAAATTTAAGGAAGGTTTGCAGGTATGTGATTACATACAATAGGTCTATTATAGATTTACATATCATATTTGGATGATAAAATTGATGAGGGCTTTTAGTTAAGGTACATGTTGGGTACATAGTTGAGACAAGTAGTTGATGGGTTGGCACATACATGAGGTGTATAGTTGATGATGTTGGTACATATTGATGAGTCATATTTGATGAGTAGTTGACACATGATTGGTACATACTTGTTACATGTTTGGATGCACTTTTTTATGGTACATGTTGATTACAGGTTGTTTGGAACAGGTTGGTGCATTGTTGATGCACTTGTTTATGGTACAGGTTGATTACAGGTTTAGATACAGGTTGATGCATGGTTGATACATGGTTCATGTTTATTGGTACATGTTTACAATGATATATCTCACAGTGATAGTGTTATAGTGGTTCCATAATTCTACTTCTACTTCAGGGCAGTTGGAAGGGGAAAGGACATGTGGTTGTATCCACCTTCCGGTTGTAGCCAAAGAACATAGGGGGTTGTCGAGTCCTTCTAGTTTTAGCCAGAGAGTAGGGGATTTGGAGCTTCCTTTAGGTTGTAGAATGAGAAACAAGGGTGTTAGAGATTCATTCCAGTTGCAGCTGAAAAAAAAAGGAATTCAGTGCTTCAAATGAATGTAATTCTTCAAGAGATTTAATAAAAATCATTCTGTGGTTTTCTCTAGCTTTGGGTTTCCATGTAAAACAATGGTGTACTATTTATGTGTATGATTGTTCAATTGCTCATCGCTTATTTACTCTACAGTTATTAGATGATAATGATACATTTATATAACACTTGGATTATATGGTTAAAAATGATTAAATTTCTCTATTACTGATTCAACACCACTCTCAATAATCCAACACTTTGAATATAACTAACTAATCAGAAAGACAAGGAGAAGGATGAAAGTGTGATGCACCTTATTATGATGTTTTTCCTTGTTGTTCCAACTTGAGCTTGATCTCCAATATCCTTAGCATTGTTTGACACTGTAATGCAATCGAAGACGAGACAAAGAACTCCTACTCTACTCTATAATATTAGTCCAATAAAATCCATCTATAAGACAAACATATGTAAAAAGACATAGGTTATAAGGAAATAGGCCAAGCAATATATTAATGAGAACTCTTAAATAAATTCTTACAAACTATATATGTAGTTGCAACAACTTCCCCAAGTTCTCCTCATCCAATCCTTGCACAAAGATACCAAAATTATACGTTTGATATCCTAAAGCTTTCTCCCGAGACCATAGGTTTGATACATCGAATATGTCTCCTTTTTTATATCATAAGTTTTGTATCTCTAAAATCATATATTCTCCCCTTCTCCATGGAAATACCTCATTATATATGATTTGGAGGCTTAACCGCCATGGAGAGGATCAGTCATCAGATCCACTAAAAGGGAATCTGAAAGATATTTAGGGAGAAAATATTTTTTAAGGATTTTAGGGAGGAAATATATCTCAAGTATTTTAAGGAGGAAATATTTCATCCATCCATGAGATCATCCACCTTCCCTAAAAAATATGAAACCAAATGTGAGGTGGATTCTCACACTTAATTAATTTCTTTTTAATGAATATTAATAATAATTCATGAGCACTTGCCGAGACGGGTGTAGACGGATTGACAAGTGCCATGTAAATGGAAGGAAATTTGTAAAAATGAAGTCTCATGTTTGATTCTCACCTGGATTTACTCATGCACCATTCTTGTGGGCTGGGTGGTTGCACTTGGGGTTATAGTGGTAGCCGATGAGGATTGAACCTATGTCACGCGAGTATGAGAACCACCAGTTGCTGATTCCCCCAGTACAAAATAAATAAATAAATAATTCATGAGCAATTGGTATTTTTGCCTTCATGTAATATATCCCTCCTCAACATTGACTAGGGATTGTGACATAGGTTATTCCATGGTTTCAAGGTGTATGAAACACTTATATGACACTTACGACACTTAGGGTGAGGTACCTAGGTGTGCAAATTTCTTTTGTAACATAATTCCCCCTAAAGTGTGAGGTTAGAACAGAAAATGATGGCCGGAACACTTTACAAATATTAAATGCAAGGGTGTGGATTTGGAGAATCTGGAAGAAGATACAAACAACCATCAAACAATATTAAAAAATGTTCCATTTTCGAGGAAGGAATACCTATGCTCGGAACATAATATCACTCAAAACATGACCGCCAACCAATAGACTGCGGATCTATGAAAAATATTTACTAACGATATGGCCACCAAATATACAATGTGGATCCATACCTCCATGACATGAACTGATCGTAGCCACAAAAAAATACACAGTGGAGCTACGATATGATAAAATATAGCCACATACCAATACAATGTGGATCTATGTGACAGTATATACATCAACATGCTCAAATCATCTCCTTCATAGCCTGGGAAAAGCTGTTTAACAGAGTAAATGCTCAACCAAGGGTCTTTGTCCCAATCCTGATGGTGTATGAATCTATCCATGTGAATAGATGTTTTGATTTCAAACATGGTAGAAACCACTTGATTACCGGTGATTGAGGTAAACCATTAACAAGTGAAAAGGAAATAACCAATGATGTTAATGACTCCCAAGGTACCCTAGTACATTCCAGTGAATGTAAATAGATGACCTGAGTTTGAACATTCATGGAATCATCTTATTAGAGGTCAATGATGTAAACCTACTGTTGGAGGTGAGGAGGCCTACCATTGAGGCATGCAGGTCGCAAGGTACTAACTGGTTTCTAATTCTAATTCTTGGATGATGTGTTGAAGTCGAAAAAAGACTCGTCGAAGGAGGGCCTTGATGTATCCCCCATCAACGACAAAAAATTGACATAGGAAAGTGATATAATATGGTGAATCAAATGAGTATGGACTGACACAGGAAATGGAATCTAGTAATACTGCAGATGCATGGTTTGAAGTGAAACTTCCCTTAAACATGATGAGGCATGGAAATTGACTTGGAAACATTGAATCGACGAGTAACAAAATGTAATGTAATGATAATAAGAGAACTGTTTGATTAGATGAAAAAGTATTGTGACACATGGAATTGGTATGACTCAAAGAAAAGAAGATTACCCAACTGTAAGATGAGACGCAAACAGGTGCCATTTTCAAGGGCAAAAAAAGATACCATAAAGGATTCTAAAAAACTTGACCCACTTCCTTGAAATTTCGCCCCCACCTAGATAGATGAGTACTCCTTTCTTTTTTAATGAGCTTGAGGAGGATAACAGATGCTCGACACAACTCACCTTCAGTAAGTCCCTCTTCCTTTTTTTAAAGAAATGGAAGAAGTAAGGTTTTGTCCCCATATGTTCCCTTCAATGTGTAGTTTAGCGAGTCCAAAGAAGGAAAACTCCATGGTTTTTCATGTTTAGATAGTCTAAAAAGAACTTAAAGGGAACTACAAGGTTGTCCTTTTTTGTAATTTTAGTATTGCAAGTAATAAAAAGAGATAAACTACCACTTGAAGGATTCCATTTCAAACCTTTTAACGAGTGTGAAAGGAAGCAATATCACTCGACAATATTTTCATGTTTAGAGAGTCTGAAAATAGCTTGAAGGTGACTCTAAGGTTGTCCTTTTTCATAATTTTAGTCTCGCGAGGTGGAAAAAGAGATAACTTACCAATCGAAAGATTCCCTTTCAAACCTTTTAACGAGTGTTAAAGGAAGCAATATCACTCTACAATATTTTCATGTTTAGGGAGTCTGACAAGAGATTAAAAGAAACTCCACGGGGTTCCTTTTTCGTATAACCTTTACGAGTCCAAAAAAGTGATAAAAGTCTACTCGGTTACATTCTCATGTAGTTACAAGCACGTGAAAGAACAAATACTAAGTTCGGTATTGGTTTTATTTTTACACAATATTGAAACAAAATTAAACTTATTCTTGTAAATTCCCAACGTAATTTCCAAAGGTTGGGATACCCATGGATGGTTGGTACTCTACCCCTAGCTTGAAAAGATAGTGGCATAACTCCAGAATGATAATCAAAGGCTGGAGACATGCCCCACCAAGCTTCATTTCATTCGTTGACTTTGAGGTTGTCACCAATTTATCTACTAGATGGAGAAAAAGGATAAGGGTGGATGAAAGGAAGGTTCAAATACGAGACCTAATGAAAGACTCGACTCAATATCTATGAGATCTAGCGAAAGACTTGAATTGATAGGAGAGGTGATTGTTTCATTTCTTAACGAGCTTGACACATAAAAAGAACTATGATCATGGCTTTGGGTTCAATCCCCAAATTTATGTTTCATTTTTTAATGAACTTGCCACAGGGAGGAAAACTGTGCTCAAGGCCTCTGTTTAATTTTATAACAAGCTTGCCACAAAGAATTGAAACTATGCTAAAAACCTTTGTTTCAATTTTTAACAATATTTCCACAGAGAATAAAATCTATGCTCAAGGTGTCAGGTTCAATCCCCATATTTTTGTTTCATTTTTTAACGAGCTTGCTACATAGAGGAAAACTATTCTCAAGACCTCTGTTTCATTTTTTAACTAGCTTGCCACAAAGAACAAAAACTATGCTGAAAACCTCTATTTCAGTTTTTAACGAGATTTTCATAGAGAAGAAAAACTATGCTCAAGGTTCTGGGTTCAATCGCCATATTTTTGTTTCATTTTTTAACGAGATTGCTACATAGAGGAAAACTATGCTCATATCTTTTGTTTCATTTTTTAACGAGCTTGATATAGAGAGGAAAACTATGTTCGTGGTTTCTATTGCATTTTGTAATGATTTTGATACAGAGAGGACAAATATGATTGTAGGTTCTTGATTGCGAACTCCAAGAAGATAATGCTCTAAAAGGAAACCATGTCATGGGACAAATCTTGGTCATGGACTCCAAGAGATCTTCACTTGATGGAAGAAGCACACCCTAGAAGGAACACATGTCAAGGGCCACAATAGGGGTAAGGATATCATGCTCTAATAGCCCTATGAGACTGAGCTCACAGTGAGAGGCTCATCTTCATCGATAGTTGAAGGCATCGGAGATAAAGCCACATAATTGACATTTAGTGGGGGAGATATTGTTTTCATATAAGAACCATTTAGGGAGGCCATTGGGTTGGTAATCAAGTCAGGACCAACGAATGAAAGTTGATCAATAGTCACAATTATTCCATCATTAGGGAAATATATCACACGAAAAAGAGTGGACACAATAGCTTTCATGGAATAAACATAATTTCTCCCAAGGAGTAAATCGAAATCCAAGGGGTCTTGAACTGCCATAACATCAATAAAGATATTTTTTCCTCCCAAAGTTACGGGAAATTGAGGAAGGAATCACAAAGGGTGATTGGTTCTTTTGTTAAAAGATAATATATTCCGCATAACTAGTACAAGTTGAGGATAACCCAAAGCTTGCCAAGCAATAGAGGATGAAATACTAATGAACACACCTTCATCTATCAACATCTGAGGAATGTCTCGACCACAAACATGTACTGTAATATTGAAATAAATGTGAGAGGGAAGACGAGGTCCAGTTAGCACACGCCAATAAAAAAGGATGGCCTCATTAGTTGGAGGGGCTTTCACGAGAGAAGGAGGAATACACCCCAACATGGTAGATTTTGTATCAACGAGTAAAACATGGAATGTATCAGGTTTACTCTCTAGAGGGAGAGTAGGATCGACCGATTATAGGATCAGATCGACGATTTGGGGTTTTTTTCCCCAGGGGGAGAATGGGGTCAACGAATGGAAAGGGATCGATCATTTGGGTTTCACTTTCGAATGGGAGAGTGAGATTGAACGAGGATGGGATCAGATTGTAATACCCCTAAGGCCGAACCCAATTGTAAGTGTAAATGTACTTAAGCTGGTGAGATTTTTGATATCATTTTGTATGAACATTTCATGGCATAGTGCACACATGTATTGCGTAGTGAAATGATGAAGTGTGCACATTCCAAGATACCAGGTGCATCATCTTAATTGTGCAAGATTGTGAGGCCATCAAGCCTTTTTTTATATGTTATGTTTTATAGGCCGGTGAGCCATTTGTTATAAGTTAGGATGCTTATGTTTTGATTAGGCCAGAGAGTCTAGATGTTAAAGGCTAGTGCGTCTATTTTTTTATCTATCTCATAATTAATATAAAATACATTGTTGCATGCAGAACAACCACGATAAAATAGATGGGGGACTAAACTCCATTGGTTAGGGAAAGGGAGGGGCCTAAAAAATCAAGGAAAAATGCTAAGCTAGGGAGCTTAAGATGAAAAGGAATATTATATTAATATTTCTTTAATCATAAAGTATGGATAATTATTTTATCCTAAGTTCTAAAGTGGGGATAAGTGGGCCAAAGTAGCTCCCAACATGGCAAGTGTCAAGTTGGGGACATGCATACATATTGTTGGGAATTAGTTCATTTCCTATCATCTTTGCCATCATTCATTCCATCATTCAACCATTATCCATGAGAATTCACACATCATTGATCTATTCTTCGTATCTTCATGACTGTATCTAAACCTGTATCCATAGCCATTTTGTGCTGGTGTACTTGGTTAGATTGGGAGTTGGACTGAAGAAGTGGATTGTCAGGCCCATGGGATATTGAAGAGGTGGTTTTTAGGCTCATGAGAAATTCTCTGGGTGAGAGAATTTTTGGGGAATTGATTTCCTAAAGGTACTAAACTACAGCTACAGGGCTCTGAGACTTCTTGTTCGACCTGTTGCTGAAGACCTGGAAGTGGGGTAGCCAAAGGCATATTGAGCATAGAAGGGGTACACTTCCTGGGGTGGGACAACCATGTGGGGAATGAGGGACTGTAGGATGTTAGTTAAGTGAGCATCTGAGATAGAGTCTTTCCTATTTTCCATGAGCCTTTATCCTAGTTAGGAATCCCTTTACCCAGGTGGAGTTTAGTCCCAGTTCGGGGGTGACTCACTGTTGAGAATGATGAACAATGTGGTCTAAGACTGGGAGGTTCATGGAAGTTCTTCACGCAGTTGGTCGCATTCTTACCAAGATAAGTGCCAATAGTGTGATAAATTTACATGTTTTATTGTTATTTATGTGCTTATTTTTATGGGTTATCATATGTGCAGTTATAATTTTTTGTATATTTATGGGTAATTCCTGTATATGTTTCATGTATATGTTTATTGTTACTTTTGTGTGAATCTATGCATTTACATATGTATTTGGTTGTTTATGTTTTATATATAAAGCTTCCAGAAGAGTTATGTGTGTATATATGTTTTAATTGCATGCATTTCAAGAAATATTTGTGTGGCATAACTTAGTTGGATGTTGGGTATGTTACAATATTTTTTGTAGAGAGAATGGTAAGATTTCTCTGGCGTAGTGTGGCCCATCATGGATGGTCGAGGATGTTACACGGATTGACCACTTTGTCAACTCGTTTAAATAAGGATGTGACCATATTGACTGCCTTATCAGCTAGACTAACCGATGAAGGGACCAGATTGATCTCTTTGGCACTTTTCATAGGAGGAGTGCAATTGACTGATGATGTAACCAGAGAAACCACTTTGTCACTCTTCGAAGCAGGAGTGGGATTGACCGATGACAAAACCAGATTGACCACTTCGACACTCTTTAGATGAAGGGTGGGACTAACTGATGATAGAACTGGATCAGTGTTGGGCTCTAAATATGTGCTAAAAATAGCCTCTATGCATCGGTCGAACATAGGCACTGGCATAAGCATTTTACTTGTTGGCTATGTAGTTTCTTACCATCCATTTTCAATACCCAACCTCTAGAGATGCAACACTTGTAAAGGAAAAACAAGCATAAAGGGAACGAAAATTGTTCTATTCAAATAAATGACACTTCCTGTAAACATAACAACAATTGTAACAAGGGAGCGCCAATCATTACATTGGGCCTAACTAATGTTAAATTAATTGCATTGTATTACTTTCCCAAATATCTAATTTTTCAACCTGGGGTTCATAAACTAACAAAGCACACGCAAAGTATATGCAAAATTGAAGTGGGACTAATCTAATCTAATGTTTAAGATATGACTAAAATTGAATCATTAATCTAATGCAGGAAATTGAAACACAGGATTGAAATGAAATTGCATAAATGAAATTAATCTATGAATGGGAAATTGCATAAATGAATTTAATCTAGGAATGGGAAATTGCATAAATGAATTTAATCTAGGAATGGGAAATTGCGTAAATGAAATTAATCTAGGAATGGAGAACTACATGAAGGAAAAGAAGATACAACATGTGAAGAGTTAAATGACAAAACAACATATGCGAGGTCACACCAATGAAGCAATCTTAACTTCACTGGTAGGCGCTTCTGTTTTCTGGGAAGATTACAAGAAGCTGAAATTCCTTTGTTGAGGGAAGCCACCAAAAACATCATCCATTTTCAACCTACCAGTCCCATTGTTGAATGCCTGAGGCTTGTTGAGATGGGAATAGGCTACAATGGGTGGCTCTATAAAGTTAGTTTGGGAAGGGGAGCAACAAGTGATGGATATAACAGAAACATCATTTGAATCTCGAGATGGATAGCCCACTCCCTGTCTACAAGGGAGGCCAAAGATGAGAGACTTGTCCTACTTTGGAGAGAGAACAATTGGCCTGTACAATGATACAATCATTATATTTATTCGAAACATTTTCTATTGCATGTTTCCACGGAAAAAAAAATTATTTGATCTATGCTTCATGCATATATAGATGGCAAGTTATCATTACATATAGACTAAAACTAAATATGGGAAAAACACAACTTTTGTCCAAACAAGATTGTCTGATGAACACTGATAATCACATTGGATGGATTCTTAGAGCTTCTTATGAACCTAAACTCAGTAAAAACAAGTTGAATTACTTATATAATAAACCATATCTAAGAGTTTTTTCAACATGAACAACTGTGTTGATGCACATTTTTATTACAAACATATATGATCACCAATGTGTGAAACTGCGTAGATCATTCCTTTTTTTTCAACGGTGGCTTTTTTCAAATAAGAAAAATAATCCTATTAGGTATAAGAAGCACACCCTTAACAACTATTTCTTTGAAGTTGAAGATGAACTGGACATTTCAGATGAATACCACATATCAAAATATAATGCAAGTCAGAATTCCCAAAAAGACAAATATTAACTATGCCTAATATAATCAATAACAGGTACACCCTGTTTTATTAGTATAGAATTTTATTTTATTCATTGAGATAAAGAAAACAATGCCTAATTTTTTTATAAAACAAATTCATCCTTTGATTGTATATCAAAGTAATTGTTTGAAAGAGAGATTATATTAATATCCATAAATACCTAAAAACTATTCTTAAAATTGCTAAGTACATCCTGATAAACAGTAGCAAGGAGTGCATAAAGCTTCTCTGATCAAGGCCTATCACTACACTATCATAATACGAATAAGCCAAAAGGATTAAACTTGAACATCAAAATACTATTTTTAAAAATTAAGAGGAAAGGAATTTGGCCCAAATTTCTTTTGATAATGTAGTTTAAGACACCCAAATTATCTTTCTAAAACAAATTTTGTGTGGGTCATTGAAAAATCCAATCGATTTATTAGCCAAAAACACGATTTAAAGCTCCACCATCTGGATGATAGAAGGGATTAGATCTGCTTATTTACAAAGTCATGAATGAACAAACAATCCAGAAGAAATTAATGGTTAATATAAGGCGAACATAGTTGATGGTTATTTATGGTTCTAGTTTGCTCTGGGCCTTAAACTTTGGACACTATGCATAGAATTGTTTAACAGGAGTAGGCTGATTTCATATGATGTAGATAGTTGAGGATCTAATTCAGAAGGGGCTTTCATTGTACCCTTGATTTTTCCTTGTCTTGACAACCTAACCCCCACACATTTCTTTTTGTAATATGCTTTGTACATTATTGCATCATTAATAGAAATTTAGAAGCATAGTTCAGAAATAAAGAGTATAATCATTTTACAACAAAACACATGCATCTAATAGGAGAGAAAGAACCTGATCTTTGAAGTGATTGCAAACAAAGACTGGTCCTCTGACATCCAAGACAATAGAGGCTGATGCGGGCTCGGCTTCTCAGAGATTGGCTGCGAAGATGATGATGACTTTGATGATCTCGATCTTGAAGGCCTTGAGATTGAACTTTTGTTTGTTGATTCTTCACAAAAACTACGAGAAACTCCATCAACAGCTCTAAAAAATCACCATAGAAATCATCACCAGAGGCTCTGGGCCTAGTAACCGTGGCATGGAGATTGAAAGCCTAGTGAACATCCAATGCTTGGTGAGATGAAGATGATGATACTTGTTTATCATGTGTTAGGAAGTAGTAGATTCTATGACATAGTGAGAGTTGGTAAATGATGTCATTAATACAATGATATAATCTCAATTTGTAAAAGCTAAAATGGTTGAATATTGACTCATGTTAATGAATATGGTGATATCGAATATGGTGATATTTCTCCTCCTGATAATGCTGGGTTAGACAATCTAGAAAATAATTTCTTGTTAGAGATGCACTTCTGTAAGAGGGAAAGATAGTACACACTAGCTTTCCCCCACAGTGAAATGATCTTGTTCGATATGTGTATATGCTTGTGTAAGAGGGAAGCTAGCACATGCTAGCTTTCCCCCATGGTAGGATGATGTTCAAGATGCACTTGTGCTTTTGCAAGAGGGAAAGCTAACATGCACTAGCTTTCCCCAACATTGGAATGATGTTGTTCGAAATGCACTTGTGATTGTGCAAGAGGGAAAACTAGCATGCGATAGCTTTCCCCAACACTGGAAAGGTGTTGTTCGAGATGCGCTTGTGCTTGTGTGAGAGGGAAAGATAACACGTGCTAGCTTTCCCCCATGGTGGAATGATGTTGTTTGAGATGCACTTCTCCTTATGCAAGAGGGAAAGTTAACACACGCTAGCTTTCTTTAACGGTGGAATGATGTTGTTTGAGATGTGCTTGTGCTTGTGTAAGAGGGAATTTTAGCATGTGCAATCTTTCCTCCATGCTAAAATGATGTTGTTTGAGATGTGCTTGTGTTTTTTAAAGAGGAAAACATGGCACACGCTAGATTCTCCACACAATGGAATGATGTTATTCAAGATGTGCTTGTGCTTCTGCAATACTGAAAGTTAGCATGCACTAGTTTTACCCCATGGAGGAATGATGTTGTTCGAGATGCTCTTGTGCTTGTATAGGAGAGAAAGCTAGCACATGCTAGCTTTCCCCCATAGTAGAATGATCTTGTTCGAGATGTGTATATGCTTGTGTAAGCGACATGCTAGATTTCCCCCATGGTAGGATGATGTTCAAGATGCGCCTGTGCTTGTGCAAGAGGGAAAGCTACGCTAGATTTCCCCAACACTAGAATGATGTTGTTCAAAATGCACTTGTGCTTGTGTAAGAGGGAAAGATAGCACGCGCTAGCTTTCCCACATTGTGGAATGATGTTGTTCGATATGCACTTGTGCTTATGCAAGAGGAAAAACTAACACGCGGTATCTTTCTTTAACGATGGACTGATGTTGTTTGAGATTTGATTGTGCTTGCGCAAGAGGGAAGTTTGGCATGGGAAAGCATTCCTCCATGCTAAAATGATGTTGTTGGAGATGTGTTTGTGTTTTTGAAAGAGGGAAATCTAGAACAGGGTAGCTTTTCCCCACAATG
>CBVK0101220497.1:0-11459 GCA_900067695.1 Picea abies | reverse complement strand
CTCGCCTCTTTCTATTTTCCTTGCGCGACGTGCCCTTCAAGACGCACTACATGCTTCAAGGGTGCCACTGGCCTCTTGACTGACTTTGGTAGACGTCAAACCCCTGGAGTCAATACTCCACCAGGTGATCTTGTGGGAGACTAAGGGAATCTAAGGAATAAGGCCCTTGCCTTATTGTGTGCCCCTTAGAATCATTGTGAGAGACTATCACAGTCTTCTCTCATGACATTGTGGGTCTTCTCGAACTAGGTAATCGTTAACCTACAATTCGAGCCATGGAGGGAGTGCTAGTAGGCTGTGGAAGGGCTACTGTCACACCTCTCCCTCAATTCCTCTGGTTGTCCTATGTGACCCCTCTACTCCAAATGTGAGTCTTGTCATCAAGTTATCATCAGCCTGCATCCATCAATGAATCATGTCAACAATAATAATCAATCATCGTAATATCTAATCATATGTACATATGTCACATCAAGAACATTCAAACACAACAGTCCACTCCCTGACTCGGTCTGGATTCCAAGGGGTTTCATCAATGCCTTTGCATCCTCAATGTCCAAAGTCCTACACACTCAAGAGAACCCAATTAATAACACCTGTCTATGTAAATACAGCAAAATAACATATCATCAAATCCATAATATCTCTTAGTCATAATAAAAATGACCAATAGTATAATAACCCAGATCACTTTCATGCAAGTGTCCTCCAAGAATAATTTCTCTCAATGTGCGCAAAAGTAGGATGTTACACCATTCATTTTTCTTTCAATCCCTTTGCTAATTTCAAGACTTGCCACCAGATACTTGTTTTTCCCTTTAAATTGTAAATGGCCATTCTACCTTTCATATTACTAGAATAAATATAAATCTGAAAGTATTTCTTAGTTTCTAACAGCCATTCTTCAGCTTCCTCTCCAGTCTTATATTCTCCATCAAAGGTGGAGGGTTATCTTTTTGAACTCACCTTCTAGGTGGTCCACTTGTTTTCTTTTCCTTCCAGTGGATGCTTTGTTTTATGTCATATGTGTGTCTTTGGACGAACTGTCCTCTTTTTCTTTTTCATGACTAGAGTTCTTAGAGGAATGTTTTCTGACCTCTTCTTCTCTTTCATTGTATTTTGGACTCTTCTTTGTTACTATACTACGTAGAAACATTTCATTTATTTCCAACTAGTCTTCCTTTGTTGTCTTCAACTTTTCATTATCTTCTTTAAAAACTTGTAATTCCACAATAAGGTTCCTCATTGTTTCCAAGAATTGAGTGGTTGAACTTACTTCACTGTTATGTTATGGGTCTAGACTAGGAAGTTCTTGGTTTTGATTCCCATCAGGTCTGTCTCCTTCCTCATTATGTGCTAACATTTTCACAAAAGACAAAATTTCATGTTTGTAACGATAAATATGTTCATTATATTTTTTTTGTAAAGAAAAAAAAACACAATTCTTGTGTTGCCCTGAGGTCCAAGTGTTGTAACCTAAAGCTCTGATACCATATGTAATGTACCCCAAATTTCACTAAAATAAACAATTTTTTTTTCAGGAAAACCAAAGTCTATTGATTAATCAAAATTGTTCGCGACACAGAAGGTAATCCATTATACATCTTATTTCATTATTGTATATGCATATCATTTTTACTCCATTATCATTATCCATCCTAAATGATGAAAGAGATTTAAATTCAACCTATCTCTTACTGTTATATTTCTTCATAGCATCACTATTAGATTAGAATCATACACTTATTCGTATTGAAGAATTCACAACCATGACTATCATATTCCTTAGCATAAGCACTAGGGTTATGTCAAGACATGCTAACCATATTAAAATAATATCATAAACTATATTATAAAATATGAAAGAGATCTAATTCATGGCAACAAGACTAAAACTTTTTCAGACATAGTATTGAACTAGGATACATACTATCAAAGTTAAATATTATGTGCTAGGGTTTATAACACCCATAACATCATACTACTTTACCATAGTGCAACAAACTACGTTTATACAATGAAAAGAAAATGATGTACATAAACAATAAAATTTGTAACCCCACGCATAACTAACATGGTTTTCCCCTATCTAAGGTTAAACATATACAAAACATTTAAGTGGTTCATAATTAGTCTTTGGGGTGGATGACAGGTCAGGTCTGAACCTAGGCCGTTCTAGCCTATATACATTTACGTTTTGGCTGACCCATTAATGGTGATAGGTCTATCCAGTACCCTCCAGAACTAACACTACAGGGGAAACGCCCAATGTAGGCTCTCCACTTCCATCGATTTCACATGGCAGAGGTATGGGGCGTACCAATTGCTCTTACTACGCTAGTGAGGGGATCAAGGTCTCATTCATTTTTTCGCAGTTTCCTCTTTTGTCTCGTGAAACATTTTTCCTCTGCACTGTATGCGACCAAAAATTTTAGTAATGATTGTCTCTGGTGAGGGATGGAAATAAAAATGGATTCCAGGGTTCTCCATGTGCATGGGTGAGTAACCATTCTATTGCTTATGTTCTCTATGCAATGTATTTTTAAATAACTTCCTTCCATGGTCTATGAAATGTATTTTTAAATACCTTCCTTCCATGGTCTATGCAATGTATACTTTGTGTAATGTATTTTTACATAATTTCGTTCTTTGTCTGTGTAATGTAATACTCTGTGTAATGCATTCTCCATCTGGTGCAATGTAATATTTGTGAGATTCAATATCACATACCTTATGTTTTCTTTCTATTTTGCAGGTTGATATCGCATGATAGTTGTACCTCCCTATGCATTTTTGTTCCAGGTTCCACCGTGTTTACGATTTAATTTGTAAGTTAGGTGAAATCCCTTAAATTTATTGCTTGGTTTTGATGGGGTTATTGATTTTTCCTCTCTGCTGACTATCATTCTTCAAGACCGTATTCATTTGGGTTCCTTCCCAGTCAGACCGTGGTCAGAATTGTTGTTACTATAAGTTAAACCCTCTAAAAAAAAAATCTCATTTTTTTTTTAAACTGAACAAGGTTGTTACACCCACAACCTTTGTCTAGAGGGTGTTGTAAAAGAAAATAACCTTCAATCGAGAAGACTATACGGGCAGACCCTGGTTGAAAATCATGGTCGAAATATTTTAGTGTTATTCTTACAATCTAGAATTCATCCAAACCCTCAAAACTTACTATGCTAGTTGACGTTGTTACATACTTGACTGTTGTTTAAACTTTGTAGGTAATTTCATAATTACACTCTATACATGTATGGAAACATTATAAAGGCCTTATTCATTTTTGAATCTAGCAACAAAACTTATTTTTATTCTCTGGTTGTAAAATTTCTACGTTGGGAAGAATCGTATTATGTCCCATGGCCACCTCAACAGTGTCCTTTACTTGATCGCTCGTCTGATATAGTTACAATTAAACCATCCATGTAATTTAAGGTTTTTCTTATGTCGGTAACTTTGTACTAAGAAAAGAAAACATGGTATCCTTGTTTATTAATTGTTATACCCTAAGCTTGTATTCATTCTCCACATCATCCTTGAATGTATGAAGCAAGATAATCATAGGGTTTGAACATGTTTTTTCACTGCTTAATTTTAACCTATGAAATAGGTTCTTACTGTAATTTTTATGCACTCAGATTTCATCCTTTGCACTTTTGTAAATGCTATTTAATTTAAAGTTCCTCTCTATGATTATTACCATATAGAAAAATATGACCAGATCGCACCTTGTGCATTTCTGTCATTGCCTCTTAATTAATACTTTCTTTACTACAGTAATTATCCTCGTTGGAATTCCCTTTGTGTATTATGGAACAAAGAATAGTTTTTTTGTTAAATTTTATCTTCTCCACGATAATTTATTTCCGTTGTTTGGTCCTTTGTACAAGGTTTGGAAATTCTTCGAAGTAATACTTATTAGTTTAATAAAATATTCCCTAGATTACAGTCGGTATTTCTTGGTATAAATATTCTCGGTACTTTACAATGAAAGACATGTACAAGGATAACAAACTACAAAATTTAATTTGAAGTCTATTTTTACTTTTACTTTTTCACAAGTAAAATAAATTTCTCATGTATCTTAGTTGATGATGGGTCCCTTTGTCTTACAAGGGAACCCATCAGATGAAATACACACCCACTCCCCTTCCTTAGTCTTGGGTCGACAACTTCGCAAGGAAACGAAGGTACTCTGATGTGAAATCGATATCCAAGATAAGTATAATTTGACTCTTTTATTTATTTCATTCTTTAATGTTTGTACATTAGTAAGTTACTAATGCTATTGTATGGCTCTTTTACAGGTTGGAAGAACATCTAGTGCACTTGGTGAAGTAAGCATCCTGCCACAAAAGCTATTCGAGTTCCATATTCTTCCACCAGTCCATGAACACACTCGCAGACAATTTTATGTAGTCTTTTAAATCTTCGTTTAGACTAGTTATGGAGTTCTTGGGTCTATGGAAAACCCAAACTGTAAAGTGTTGGTCAGCGACCCATTATTTGAAATAAATATGTATATATTTTTGTCAAGTAACATGTGATCTACCATATCATATATCTTTCTTTGATAATAAATAAAATCATGTATTGGGACTTTTATTATTTGTACTCAACATAATAGCAAAAATATAATACAGTTCGTTTATACTTTTATTTCTGAAGTATTTGATTATACACAAGAATGAACAACAATTGAGAGGATAGATCTATCATGGACAATAGGCACATATACACAATTTTTATACTTATATATACATATAAATATATAACATACCACTACAGGTATTATTACATGGTGGAAAACCACAAAACTAATATGGCTATGTAGTCTGCTTAAACAGATTTTTCTTATAAATATAGTACTATAATGTATGGAATCAAATGTATAACATCAATAATAAAACATCAACAGTATAACATCAACAATTTGAGTACATAGTTGATATACATATCTGAAAAATTGATGTTGTGAAAACAAATGGAACAACCACGTTCCACCCAACCGTAGAAACAGAACAACCACAATCACTTGTCCTAATCACCCCCTAGCCTGAACATGACTCCATAACGAAAAACCAAATTACACTCCTTAGCCATTTTCATCTTCAACAGTTCATAAAATGTTTTTCCTCACACCAGATGTTCTCATAACAACAAAAATAGTTGTCAATCCCAACATACTAAGCAACGTCCTGCCTCCGACATATGTTGTATATATCTTATGCCTAGGTCTTTCCATTTCGTTCCCTCCTTGGGAAATTCACAGCTTTACAAATTCCTAATTTTTAATGGTTGCTAGTGGACAAATTCAACTTTTTCCACTTGTAAAAATCAGCTCTAAGTTAACTCAAACATGTTCCCCACTCATGTAGTCACAATCAACTATTTTTAACCCGGTTGTTCCATTTGTCTTCCAACATTTAATTAATTAAAAGGTTTGTCTCATACATGTGGCCATCAAAAGAGGAAAGTTAGGAAATTCAAACCTTTTCCCAACATTCATAAAATAATAATTACAAAATCGAAGATTCTAAATTCAGATTTTCCATAAATGGAAATTTATTCTTAAATTCATATTTTCCAAAAATGGAAATTTATTTCTAAATTCAACTTGGAATTTAATTTCTAATAATTTGATGATATCACAACTATATCTAGGTTATTTTATTTTATACATCTCATTAGACTTGGATCTCTATTGTGCAAACTAGCCTTTATCTGGTATACAATAGTTGGCATAAATTGGGTTAATGATCATATCATTAATGTGTTTATCTTATGGATATAACCCAAGTAACAAGGTAACCCTAAGAATTTCTAAGTATTACCATTTCTCTTGGGTTACTTCAAATTCATGCTTACAAACATATGCAATAGTATTTCTCTCCATTAATCTCATGGTACATGGATTTATATGTTTTATATATTATGCATTATGTGATTAGTAAAGACACAACATTTGATTTGTCGTAGTTAATATGAAATGCACTTTCCCACCAATGAGTTAATTTTTAAAAAACCTAAAGATTCTTCATGGCCTTGTATTTTATATATGAAATTATCTCATCTAACTAATTTAAAAGTATGTTTTCCAAAGGGGATATTCACGTGGAATTAGTTCTTATTCCATTATAGTAACCTATGTTTCCAAAACAAGGGCTTGCTTCAATTTTTGCAAATTTTAGAATTTGTTTGTTTGGATATTTAGACGAATGTTGATTGGTGTTAGCTAGAAAGATTAACGAAATAAGTGTGATATTTTCTCCAATGGAAGGGTGAATTTTTTTATGAAGAGAGAAATGTGTACATACAACTTTACGAATTTAGGAGGAAACCATATTTATCGTCCATATTCATGTGTGATAGATTATTTTCCATATTTATTGTCCTCATATTTTTAGACCAAGAAGAGGAAGCAATTCATTACTACCCTATTCATATTTTCAAGTGTTATGATTAACTCTATGGTTTGCATGACAATGTTGGAATAGTGTTTACAATCCATTTACTTAAAGGAACGAAGCCAAGGGTATTGAGGGTTACAACCCTGAAGGGATTTTAAAGATTTTATCACCAAACAAAATTTTGTCTCTTATTTTTTTTATTCCAAATGAAAATATATGTCTCTTATATATTGGAAAAACCTTAACACTTGAAAAATCTATAAGTTGAAGGAAAAGGTGTGACCCCATCGCTAAAACTTTTATGACATCAAGACAACATAATCATTATGTGATTACAAATATTGAATGTCCATTTAAGTCTTATGGACAACATAATCACCTTCTCACTCCTGGTTGGATGAAAATATCCTCAGAGGTAACTTGGCCTCCTTGAAGACACAATCTAAAACTATTTCTAGAATTTCTTGTAGTGGAAAGGTTTGCCAGAAATTTTAGTCTGTTGTAGAAGAAATTTGTAAAAGACATTCATCCTTGAGCATGAACAGAACATCCAATTCTTGAAAGAGTTGGAGACTTAGATATTTGGGTTGTCTAATAAATGAATATGTTTATGTCTAATACTCATGGCTGGTTATGTAACAATGAGAAGTAAAATGATTTTTCATGAATAATTGAGGCTCAAGGTATGCTTAGAGACCTTTTGTGCCAATGTAAGGTAACAAAGTGAGGTACACATTTTGAACCATTCCATAGAAATTCCAACTTTATTAGGTTTATTGAACATCAATTAGGTTTCTTAAGTATGGTTAACTAACAAGGGAAATGTGGGGGCCTTTACATTAGATTCTACTGAAGTTCCCTGTAAGGAAAATTTGTGCAACTTTATTTGCAAAGTTGTTATTAAACTCATCTAGATGATAACATTTAGAATTAACACACAAGCTTCCAAAATCAGCAACTAACTTACACACTGATTTTAGAACCAAAAGAATGAATGGAGTATTTTTCACTCCCATCCATTGTTGTCTTGGGAAACAAGTTTTCCCGATCACTAGAAAAGGACTAAACTTAAAATATTCTCCTAGATTATCCAAAATGAGAACTTCTAAAGAAGAAAATTGTCTCTTGTATTTATTTAATCTCTTATTAATAGGGTCTTTCTCATTATTAAATGATTTTTATATTTGAGATAAATCCATTGTCTGATCACCATACATGATAGAGATAAATCTATGTCTAGGATATAGAATAAACATACAAATATCTCTACCATTTAGTTAGATACATAAGAGAAAAACGTGAAATATAAAAACATTCATTGCATAGGAAAAAATGTGGAATAAAATGAAATATTTCCTATCGTATTGTGTTAAAGGAAAATTCAAGTATATTAGAATTTGAAGGAACTATATTAGGATCTCAAGGAACTCTAGTGTAATGTATTTCAAACAGTGATAAGGGAAATACAAATGTTGTGAACCTATGTGAAAGGTGATTCTAGCAAAGTTCTTATTTAACTTCCAAAGTGTTTAGATTATGAATAAATACTTAAGCTCTATATTTAAAACCCTCAGAACATTGTTGAGTTATGAGTGAGGTTAACCAGGGAATCTATCTAAATATTGCATTTTTTACTTCTAAAGACACTTAGGATTATAAATGAATCAGAATGTTGCAATTGAAATGTTGTTTGTTGTCTAAAATTTGAATTTCACGTAGGAAAAAAACCCTAGTTACCAGATAAAACATCAAGTAATCAAATTCCAATGTTACAATAAACACAGGTATTAACCATGAAATCCTAGTTCGAACACCCAAACCCTTGATATTCCCTTGAGATATTACACTTTGTTGAAAGGGTCACAACACATAGGCTAAAGAAATACAAAAACCATTACTAAATAAATACAAAAAACCCTTACTGAATCAATTCATAAGAGATCAAGGGGAATATTTGTTTGATATCAACAACACAAGATAAAAATTTGATCAATGATAGAAACAAATATTGATTTTGGTGGCAATACTCATGTTGTGGGCTAGCTAGGGCCTCCTCTATCGCTTGTGGTGTGGGATAGCTAGGGTGATGGCTACGCCCGCGACCTCACAACCCGCAGGTCAGAAGTTCGGCGTGCTCACAGGATCTTCCCCTTCACACCGCCCAAAGAACTCTAATGCTCTTCTATTTCCCTATCGAGAAATCTACACCCACAACAATCCTCGTGGGATCCCCTCTTCACACTCGGGGTATCGGACTTCACAACTTCATGAGGTCAGTGGTTGAACATTGTACTCTCGGATCCCCGAAACCTGACAACCAGTCAACGCTGACCTTTTCCTATCGGGGTTTTCTCTATCGCAAATTCAGCAATCGCGATGTCGAACAATTCATATCCCCGACTCCCAATTCCCGATATGCCGAAACTCCAATGCACTCGTGAGTTTGAATTTTCAATGCCCGTCACATCTGTTGGGATTTCGGAATTCATGGTATCGCGAATCCTGATGTGATTATTTCAGGACTTCTCGCCATGAAATTCCAAACAAGTGTACCACCTGTCCACCTCACTGACTCATGTGGCCCCACACTGTTCTCGTACTCATTGGGATATCGCGTTTCACAATTTTGCGATTCCTGTTACTATGTTTACGGGACTACCTCCTATGAAACCCCGATACACGATTCCACGTGTGAATCCGATGGCCCTTGTGGCTCGGATCTACGGTCCTACTCCTCCTGAGCTTTGAACTCTTTGAGAATACTATGCCATATCTCCCTTGCACCTTTGTTAGATCTAACAGTCCACGGAATGTTGCAAATCCTCCTCAGAGAATACCAACCGTCCATCCTTCCTTGATGATTCCTATGAATGACCAAGTGTTCCTCCGCAGAACTCGTCCACCTGCATGCAAACTTGCGACGCTTCTTATGAACTTCAAGTCACAATTTCCCTATGCTGTCTTTCAACAATTTCGAAGGACTTATCCCTCCTGAGATTTTCCACGACTCTACCTCCTCTTAGAAACACCTCTTTCTCGCACTCCTTGCGGCAACCTTCAAACACCTCCAAGTGTTGAATTTCCTTCGACTCTGCTCACAATTGCAGCAGTAGTCTCTAACTCCTTCACTCAGGTTCGCAACCCTGAGACTTCACTCGGCCTGCGCACTCCTTGCACGACTCCTATTTCCAACTGCACTTTCAAGGAAATGAGAACAAAGTAAAACTATCTGAGCTTCAGAGATGCAACCCTGAATTCTTGTCGATGCACTCCTTGCGGACACTTCAACTGCACTCCTTGCAGGAATTCTTACTCAGATAGAGAACTTGCAGGAATTCTTACTCAGATAGAGAAACAATTGAAACTCATTCCTTCTTCCTCTCAAACTTCAAGCTCGAACATGAAATCATATACAAAACATATAAAGAAAATGTATAACAAGAAGCAAACATTCATGAGCATATCATTCAACATCAATACACAGAGAACAAACACAAAAACCATGAATTTGAATCAACCTCTTCTATTAATCCAAATATCTGTACATGGGTGTTCTTACACAACTCTCTGCATGCTCTTGCTATAATGATTCTAACTATTCTCTTCAAACTCCAATAATGTTACAATACACAACGAGGGTGTCTATATCCCGTTTCCCTCTTGCACTCTAAAACTGTCTAATATAGAATTAAATTCTATATACCTGTATTAACTACTTTAAATGCCTTCTATATACTAAGGATGAGAGAAAATGGCTCAAGGTCCATTTACATTATATAAGTGTGCTTCATTAAATTTCCATATTTATGTTCGCGCATCAAATCCAAAGAAATTTCAAAATTTGTGTTGGCTTGTCCAGCTGTCCTTTGTATCCGCGCTGGCTCGCTTGATGTTGGCGATGCTCCTACATCATACTCCCTCGCTTGAAACTTTTCATGGGATCCTGTCCATGAGCTCACGCATGGTCTGTCCATGCTTATGTATCTCTACTTCATTCTCCCAGCTGGCATCTTCAACTGGATGGTTCTTCCGCTTGACCAGATACTCAAAGTATTGCTTTCGCCTAGTCCTTTTGCTCACTCTCTTGTCCAGTATGCGCTCCATCTGCAGCTTCTCTACAACTGGCATCTGCTTTGTTCACTGGATTACTGGCTACTCAATTCCAGCTTCCCTAGCCTTATATGGCTACAAATCTGAGATATTGAATATCGGAGAAATTTCGATCCCATCGGGTAATTCAATCTCATAAGCATTCGTCCCAAATTTCTTCAAGACCCTACATGGCCCAATTTTCTTCATTTTCAATTTATTATATGTTCCTCTCGGGAACCTTTCTTTTCTCAAATGTGCCAGAATCAAGTCACCAACCTCAAACTAAAGTTGTCTTCTATGCTGATCTGCTCTGCGCTTATATTCCTGACTTGAATTCTGCAATCGCTCCTTCACCTAACTGTGAATTTATTTCATTGCCTCTGCGAATTATTCTGCACTAGCGCTCCTAGTTGCAGTCTATTCTAAATATCTCAATTCAAAAATGCCTCTCGGCTGCATGCCATAGACAACCTGGAATGGAATCTTCCCTATGCTCCTATTAACCAGTCATTATAAGAAAACTCTGCATGTGGTAATATATTGTCCCACTGGCTATGGTGCTCTATCACCAAGCTTCTCATCAAGTCTCCCAGACTTTTGTTCACCACTTCTGTCTGTCTGATGCAGGAGCATCGCTCCATGTCAGCTAGCCAGCCAGCCAGCCACGTCAGTGTGCATGCATTCAAATGTTGAAGGGAGGTGCAGCCTCATTTAATATTTGTAATGAATGTAATTAAATGTCTTAGGCTGGTGAGCCATGGAAGCCATGCCTTTGTGCAAGCTGTAGATAGGATCGAGTTTAATGCCAAGATCGGCTGAGATCTAGATCCAGGCGCTGGACTAGATAGCCATTGATTGTAATTTATTAGAGTAGGTGAACTTGGAGGAATGAGCCCTCAGGTAAAAGAGATTTTCATATCTCATTTTGGGTAAGTCAAGTAGGGAGTTGAAGAG
>CBVK0101220489.1:3951-16267 GCA_900067695.1 Picea abies | reverse complement strand
TCTAGGGTCTTTAAGTGCTTGGTTACAAACCAAGACTCCCATGCCCCAGGCATGGTTACCCTGGCTGCAGTCCAGGGGCCCTAGAGATATCTAGGGTCTTAAATGCTTGATCCCAAACCAAGACTCCCATGCCTCAGGCATGGTTACCCTGGTTACAAACCAGGGGCCCTGGTTACAAACCTAGGGTCTTCAACTGCTTGGTTACAAACCAAGACTTCCATGCACCAGGCATGGGTACCCTGGTTACAAACCAGGGGCCCTGGTTACTAACCTAGGGTCTTCAACTGCTTGGTTACGAACCAAGACTTCCATGCACCAGGCATGGGTACCCTGGTTACAAACCAGGGGCCCTGGTTACTAACCTAGGGTCTTCAATTGCTTGGTTACGAACCAAGTCTTCCATGCACCAGGCATGGGTACCCTGGTTACAAACCAGGGGCCCTGGTTACTAACCTAGGGTCTTCAACTGCTTGGTTACGAACCAAGTCTTCCATGCACCAGGCATGGGTACCCTGGTTACAAACCAGGGGCCCTGGTTACTAACCTAGGGTCTTTATCAATATATGTCTCAGATCACATATCCCAGGAGTGCACTGGGTGCCCTAGATCTCGTCTAGGGTCTTAGCCATCCTCCAGGAGAATGGCTCTCGCTGCTGCATGTAAATTCAACAATGGTGAACCACTTGGAGAGGATCAAACTTCCTTTGGGCTAGCCATTAAAAGGCGGGAGGAATTGTTCTATCAAATTTGTCCAAGACTTGCACTTAGGCCTACCTGTAGGGGTTCTTATAGATTGGCACCTTAGTGGATGGTGTAATAAGCCATCTTCCTCGTTATTGAACAAATGTCTCATTAGCAGGATAGCATCATTTGCAATAATTTTATCTGAAACAATGTCACCACAAAACTCAATGTCACCACAAAACTCTTTACTGGAAATGGGTTTCATTTGTAACTCATCAACTGACTGGACCCATGTTAAAACTAAGGATTAACTTTATTTCATCCTGAAAACTTGAAGGTTAGCTCAATCAATTAAATCATCTATTTAAAATCCTAAAAGCACCATGTATATGGTATTGGAGGCTAATAAGCTAGCTTGGAGACATTACTCAATTGGCCAGCTAGCAATTTCAATTTTTTAAAAGTGTGATTTCAATTTTTACGAGAGTGATTTCAATTTCGGTAAGTGTGATATGATTTCAATTTGTGAAGGTTAGTTCAATCAAATGAACCATCCATCCCAAGCAATGTTATCGACAATGAGACCATATGTCAAAGGATAAAATCCGGTCTATCCCCCTCAAGAGTAACCACCGATATAAATCCGGTCTAATCCCTCAAGAGTAACCACCGATATTGTAATGGGCAGTTAAGCCGCCCCATCCGGATAATCCAGGAAAGAAGGGATCCCACAAAGTTTTCCTCTGGAAAAATAAAATATTTTAAAACCTAAATTTCAATGTGCTCTGCAATGCATAATACAACCAATGGTAATAATGAAACCCTGAGAAAGCTTGCTTCGGCTCGAAGGTACTATGGTTATAAATAATGACTTTACTCTCTGATGAATTCGCTAGGTTCTCTGTCGTACTGTTGAATTGTATGGAGAAAAATTCAAGTTAAGGGTTGAAATATATAATCGATACATACCTCATTCTCATTGTGACGTGGAGGATATAATTGTCGCAGCACTGCTGCCTGAAACTGGCGATGACGAGCTCGATCCACCATGATTTACCTGCTCCTTAAGATCATCTAATAAATAATTGCAAACAAGTGTATACATCTATATACATTATAAATAGCGTATGAAAAATAAAATTGATATATAGGCTGTCAGTAGTACATACATAATGGTGACAAGTGGTTTGATTAATTTTTTTAATATGTATAAATGTGGGAAACGATGAATATCTTTACAATAACCTATGTTAGAGAGGGTTGTTTGTGGGTTCACTAATTCATTGGTTATAAGGGTAGGGTATTTATAACTGTATAGAATGTAGGAGTTAAATTTGGTGTTTGGTTTGACTTTGATTTTTAGTTTGTGTGTTATTATACGTGTCAATAGGTATGGTATATAGTGTTGATTTAGGTTTGACTTTTTATTAGTTCATGGTTGACATAAAATATACACTCCTTTATCTAAAGTTTTAAAAAATAATGATTAATTTTAAATTTTAAATCTCATTTATCTGATATCTTATTGACCAAAAACTTTGAAGTCTTATTGTTGCCTTCACTTCCCCCAATGTTATTGTATTAAATATGTATGTCATCTACTCATTTCATGCCTACTCCTTCTCTCCCTATCTCCTTAAACAATACTTTCATTATTATATTCGGTAGGTATATGCTACCTAGTAGCCTTGTTTTGTTATTTTTGAGTATGTTGAAAAGGATTAATATTATTTCTCAAGATTTGGTGTTTTGCTTGGCCTTGACCTTAAAATTAGTTTTGGTAGTGTGTGTTATGTTGTTATTTTTGAGTATGTTGAAAAGGATTAATATCATATTTCTCAAGAGTGGGATATCTTACTCATCAATTTCAAAAATAAAAATAAAAATAAAAAATTATAAAAAATTATGAATATCATTAAGTATTCCATAGTTATTTTAAGATGTTAAATAAGGTTTTTATGGGAATGGTATTCAACTATTACTTCAAATCTTTTCATGACTATTTGAAGGTGCAAAATAAAGTGTTCATAAGAATGGAACCTCCTTGAAGTACTCCACGGCTATCTTAAGGTGACAAATAAAGCCTTTATGGGAATGGAACCTTGGTCAATGGAGATAAAGTTATTATTGTTTTTCATTATATCATGTGCTTGTTGTTGTTGGCCATCGAAGACTCACTTTAAAATGGGGAAGAGAGCTTAGACAAAATTGACTCACGTGGCTACCACAAGATGTCAAACAAAGCTTTCATGGGAATGGAACTTTGGTCAATGTAGATAAAGTCGTCATTCTTCAACATTTTGTCACATGCTTGTTTCCCTTGGCCATTGGGCACTCACGTTAACATGGAGAAGAGATCTTTGGGTAAAACTCACTCACTTTAACATAAGGAAGAGATCTTTGAGTAAAACTCACTCATTTTAACATGGGGAAGAGATCTTTGCACCTTTTTCATGAGGTATTTGTGAGGTTATGTGTGTGTACGAATAGTGTTATGCGTGTCTCAAACATTCAACCACTACCTCCAAGTGCCCTTGTGTTAGGGTCCTAACCTACACATAGGTAGAACAATATATTTGTATGTAATAAGGGTCAATATTAATAAGGCCTTGCAATAAAATAGAATAAGTCGAATATAAGAAGACCTAATAGAAGCTTCTGCTTCTAGAAGGATCTTCCTCTAGATGTTTCTTTTGATAGACATATTTAGTATAAATAGGAGTCGAGGGTATGAGAACCCTAGTTTTGGATATTATTGTAATAGAGCTCTGCTCGACTAGAGGTTGCCCCCTCGAAGAGGCCCGTGAACATTGCTCTCAGAATCAAAGTGTTATTTATGTTGTCATTCTTATATCATTTCAGTGTTATTGTGGTGATTATTATGGTTATATTGTTTTGTTTTTTTTGTAAGTAAGAAGTATGTATATTATATTTAGTGCCTGCTAGAGCTGAAAAGAGTTGCAAGAGTACAAAAAGATACTGGCTGAGAATGCTAGACTGCCCCAACAGAGGGGAAACTAGTCCAGCCAGCCCCCAAAACACAAGTCTGAGAAAGTTGCATGTTCAGAAAACAAACAAAGACCCTACTAGCTGCTTCTAGACTAAGAGCCTAAAGGCACTAGATGTTCAGCAAAAAGAAATCTAAACACCTGTCTAATAACCAATCCACGTGGCGCGAAGGTCTTCTATCCACGGCTCCGTCTCGAAGTTGGCCGGCCGGTCATCCCTGCGTTGTTCGCTTCGCTCCACATGCTCCGCGTCCTCCACTGGGCCGCTACGTTCCGCCTCCTTCTGCTTTTCTGTTGCTTGTCGCCGAACGTTATCCATTGCAATGTCAGGGACCTCCCCCGGAGAAGAGCCAGTTGGGTCCGAGGAGAGCTCCGACTGCATATTTGATAAAATTTGAAGAAAGGTGGCAACATTGTCCTCTGTAGCCTGCAGTCGAAACTTGAGGTCCGCCATCTCCCTTCTGAGCTCGAAGACTAAATCGTACAGAATGCCCAATCGCTCTTTGAAATTCTCGTTGTCGAGGTGGCTCGCAGGGTGGAGACGCGCTCGCTTGAACTCTCCAAAAGCCGTTGGTGCACTCCTCCAAGTGCTCGAGGATCTGGGGAAGGACATTGTCGCCATAAAATGCATCCGAGGGTCCTGAGGAGAGCGAGGAGTCGGGGTCGTCCCTCGCTGGATGGTAACCAAGGAATGTAAAAGCACAGGCTGCGGAGGTGGCGGGGTTATCGCGGAGCGAAAGTGCAAGGAATGCAGAGGTGGCGGGGTGGCAGTTGGTGACAGGCTTTGAGGGAGGGAGGAAGAACCAGTCGCGGGGGAAGCCGTAGGCGAGACCGGGGGTCTGCGGGGCTTCCAGGGTGAGCCCCGCTTCGGCTTTCCTCTTAGCCTTTCCTTCATGTGTGCAGGTGAGCAGAGCGGGACAGAGTTGGACCAGTGAAGCAGAGAGACAAAGAAGAGGATAGCCTCTGTGCAAGTCTGGTGGTGTTTGCGTCGCGAAGGGGGGAGCCCTTCCGAGTGCTTGCAAGGTGAAATGTCAAAACGAACAAGCCAAGCCATTATACAAGCTGCGTGGGAGCAGAGGGTGGCGTAAATGCCCCATGCTTCGAGCATTAAGCGGCATATAAATGCCATTACACTTCCGGGAGGGCGTGGTACTGCAGCACGGGCCCGTCACGTGGCTCCGTGCTGCAGTGAGGTGTGTTCGTTTCTAGCAGCCGCCACGGGGAATCCACTAACACCCCATCCGGGGAGGCAACTACTGATCCAACTTTTCGTATGCATTGCTGGAGAATAGGATGTTCAGGGTCCTGGGCAGAGTAGCAGCGGAGGTCTGGTTCTCTCCATTCAATGCCCACATTAGCCAATTCGTCCGCGATCTGATTTGCCTTTCTTCTGACGTGTGTGGGAATGATCACCTGGTGGGAGTGCAACATTCCAGCAATGATCTGCAGACCGTGAGTGAGTCTCCAGCTTGGCGAAATATTGTCTGGGTTGACCCCGTGTAGGATTCTTCGCAGCAGGCCAACGATCACCTGAGAATCCCCCTCGACGATGAGCTTTGTATAATTGTTCTGTGAGGCCATTTGCAAACCTTTAAGGAGTCCCCATAGTTCTGTTGCATTATTTGTGGTATGCCCGAGGGGTCCTGCGCCTATGGCTAAAATATGTCCAAGATGATTTCGGAAGACGACGCCATAACCTGCATCCCCCGGATTGCCTTTAGAGGCTCCGTCAAAGTTGAGTTTAAGAAAATCTTTTGGGGGAGGAGACCAATGGGAAGGGCTAATCAAGGGGGGGGGAATGGACGGAGGGGAATGGACGGAGGGGAGGAGGTTGTCTGAGTGGGGGGAAAAGGAGCCCATTGCTGAAGGATAGGGAGATCGGCGGGTGGACAAGCTAAGTCTGCATCCGTCCAAGGTCTAAGGCGGAGGGTTTCCAGAATATTGCGTTGGCAGAGAGACCAACAAAGATTCCAGGGATGAGCCTTATCTCTGAAAATTCTATTGTTTCTTTCTTTCCAAATGTGCTAAAGGACCATTCCAGGTAAGAGCTGCCAAACTCTGTTTAGAAAGGGAGAGCAGAAAGCCTGTTCCCTCCAGTTAAGGAGGGTTTCTATGACATTGTCTCTGAGACGGTCCGAGGTGTGCATGCTTATTGCTGCTTGATCCCAAACTTGCGCTGTGTAGGGGCAAGTGTTGAGGAGGTGATTCATAGTTTCCTCCGCCTTTCCACAAAGAGTGCAAATGGAAGGTCCAGTAAATCCCCGCTTCAGAAGATTATCCCAGGTAAGGATGCTTGAGTGTGAGACCAGCCAGAGAAATAGGGTGATTTTCGGCCAGTGCTTCAGATTCCATATCTTCTCCCAAATCTTCATTTCTGGGGCGTGGTCAGCTTTGGCTGTGAGTTGATAGGCTTCCTATGTGTTGTAGGAGCCCTGTGACCTGTATCCCCATCTAAGGATGTCTTCTCCGTTTCGTATGGGAATTTTCCTTTTGTTCAAAGCTTCATGGAGAGGCATCAGGTCTGTTTGCGGAGCCCAGTTGATTCGCCTTGGATTTATGTGCCAACAGCGCCAAGTGCCCTCTGCTTGGTCATTTTGCCAATAATCTGCTACCTTTGTTAGGCCCATATTGGTAGCCTGTGTGCCAAGGTCGCGGGACCACTCCTCAGTGTTTAAGGCGGGCCATTGTTGCCAGGAATCTTGCCAGAACAGAGTTGTTTCTCCATTGCCTACCTCCCAGAAAGCATGTTGCGTTATTATCTGCCTATTCTACTTAGCCGTTGTCCATATCAAGAAGCCTGTGTTATCCCCATTCCAGCGAATCAAGTTATTCTCTGCAGTATGAGGGGCATATTTCTTTCTCCACAACTTGGCCCAAAGGTCTATAGGGATTTTGAGCCAACGCCACCAGATTTTTGCACTGAGGACTCTGTTCATAGTGGACGGATCTCTTATTCCCAGGCCTCCCTGATCCTTAGGCTTACAAAGTTTATCCCAACTAACTAAAGCGAGCTTTTTGTCTTTGTTGTGGCCATGCCAGAGGAAATTTCGTTGCAGACTTTTGATGGTGTTGAGGACAGATCTTGGGGCAGCTAAAACTGAGAAAGCATAAATCGGGAGGGCTTGAAGGACAACTTTGAGTAGAATGAGGCAGCTTGGTAGATTTAAAGCTCTAAAGGTCCAGGAAGACAGCCTCTTGGAGAAGGAAGAAAGGAGATTTTCCCAGGAGGAGTTTTTGTGAGCATTGTCAATTAAGGGTAAGCCCAAATATTTGGACGGAAGGGAGCTTCTGTTGAAACCCAGGATCTCCGAGATGTGACGCTAGATCGGGGGGGGTATTGAAAAAGAAAATTTGGGACTTGTCCTTGTTGCATTCCAGACCTGAGGCAGCAGAGAAGATTTGAAGAATCTCCCTGAGAGAGTTGGCTTCCTTCGCAGTCGGGCTTCCCATTAGGAGGGTGTCATCCACAAACTAACTATGAGAGATGGGCGGGGATAGACCATGCAAGGGTAGACCGGTTAACTAATTGTTTTCCAAGGCTGCGTGAATAGATCTGCTAAGTCCTTCCGCCATGATGATGAAAAGGAAAGGGGACAGGGGGTCGCCCTGTCTAATGCCTCTTGTGGGGGAGAAGGGCTGCGAGGGAACCCCGTTGATGAGTAGTGAAAAGAAGGCTGAGGAGGTGAGATTTAAGATCCAGGTAACCCAGGTTTGATCGAAGCCAAACGCTATTAGCATTGCTTTCATATATTCCCAGCTGAGTTTGTCAAAGGCTTTTGAGATATCCAACTTTAAGAGCATCCCTGGGGTTTTTGTTTTTTGCAAGGAATGAATTACCTCATGTGCCAAGATAATGCTATCCAAGATTTGTCTGCCTTCCACATACTCCGACTGCTCTGAGGATATGATTGTTGGTAGGATCGGCTTGAGTCTGCGAGCGATGACTTTTGTAAGGAGTTTGTATATAACGTTGCAGAGGGCGATAGGTCTAAATTACTTTGATCTGTTCGCTTTCCCTTCTTTGGGGATAAGGGCAAGGAAGGTTGCATTAAAGGCCCATAGGACTTCTCCTGTGATCCTTGAATCTTCCAAGATTTCCCAAACCTCTGTTCTGATCATCGGCCAACAATAATGGAAGAAGTCGCTTGTAAAGCCATCTGGGCCCGAAGCTTTCCATTTGGGGGTATCCTGTAGCGCCTGGTCTACTTCTTCGATGGTAAAGGGCCTGCGGAGTGCTTCATTTTGTTCCTGGGTCATCTGGGCCCGAAGCTTTCCATTTGGGGGTATCCTGTAGCGCCTGGTCTACTTCTTCGATGGTAAAGGGCCTGCGGAGTGCTTCATTTTGTTCCTGGGTCACAAGGGTGGGTACGTGTCTAGTGATCAGATTGATGGCTTCACTGCGGTCTGGAATGGGTTCCGTGAGAAGGTCTTGGAAGTAGTCAACTAGATGATTTTCCAGGTCAGCGTGGGAGTGAAGAGTCTCCCCCTCCTCTGTAATAAGATGCGTTATCTTATTGGATTGTCTTCTCTGGATAGTAGCTCTGTGGAAGAATTTGGTGTTGCGTTCCCCCTCCTTGAGCCATTGAATTCGTGACTTTTGTTTCCACAGTATCCTCCTGCTTTTTCCTTTCTGCTAGCTGTTGGCTCACTCTGATTTCCTGATCTCTGAGCTCCTCTGTGAATCCTTGTTCTCTTATTCTGCATTGTAGTTCGTCCATTTGCTCCGTGAGCTGTTTTTTTGATTCAAAGATACTGCCTAAAGTGTGTTTGTTCCAGAATTTCATCTTTTGCTTGAGATTTTTCAACTTCTGTTGGAACCTATACATCTTAGATCCGTGGGGAATTTCCGCCTCCTTCCACCAGTCTTGAATATTTGCTTGGAAGTCTGGATGATCTAACCAGAATTGCTCGAATCGGAAAGGTTTTTTCCCCGGAGTGGCTGGGACTTCCAACCATAATTGGATGGGCCAGTGGTCCGATCCAGTGCGATTGAGAATGCTAGGTTCTATGGCCATGTCGTCCATCATGAGCGGTTCTGATACCAGGAAGCAGTCGAGTTTGCAAGCGATCTGGTGCATACCCGTTCTTCTATTGGACTAGGTATGGACACCATTTATGGCCTCCAAGTCAATTAGCCTGAGTTCATCTATTAGATTGTTGAAGTCGCTTGAGTCTCGATCCAGTCGGCGTGAGCCTCCCTTTTTTTCCTCTAGGCTGCGTATGATATTAAAGTCGCCCCCCACTATCCACCTATGGTGTTGTGTGAGGCTGGATAGGTAATTTAGGCTTCGGAGGAAGGCCTGTTTGTCTCTTGGAATGGCCGGTCCATAGACAGTTGTTAGATGCCCTGGCTTGTCAGATCCTATGAGCCTATAATTGGCTGTAATGGCCCATCTGGTGGTACAAAAGTTATCCAACAGGACAGTATTGGTGTTCCATAGGAGAGCCAATCCTCCAGCTGTTCCTGTAGCATCAATTGAGATCACTCCTCCTTGCTTCCAGTAATAGGGGAGTAGTCGATTGAATTCCTCTGAGGTACATTCATTACAACATCTGGTGCTTCTTCTATAATCGGATCTCGTAGCAGTTTCTGTTTGCTACATCCGTTGAGTCCTCTGATGTTCCAGGAGATGATTTTCATGATGATTGAGGGGGGGGGGAGAGGTGGGAAGCTCTCTGAGATCAGGTGGATCTGCCCTGAGTTTACCATAAAACTTCCAATTTCCTGTATGAGCTTATTAGTTGATTTCCTTCCTCATTTTTTCTCATCTTTTTGTGCCTTGTTTGGGGTTTTTGTCTGACTGCTTTGGATGCTTATGTTTTGCTAGCTCGGGCAGAAGAGCTCGCCGAGGAGTTGAGGAACACTTTATGCACCTTCCTAAGTTGATCCCTTGGTATGGTATAGAGTTTTTGGTGTCGATAGGCATGCTCAAGGTGTTCCAAATCCACCCCTGCTAGATCTTGTTCTTCCACCTCCATTTCCTCATCTCCGTCTTCTATCTCCAACTGCTCAGGTTGGTCCTTCAGTGAGCCCGTGGAGGGGGGTTCTGATTCCTTGTTCTTTTGTGGTTGTTCATCCTCAAGACCCTTTGTTTGAGAGGCCGTGTTCTAGGGTGATGGGTTAATGTGGGCTATGTTTGGAGATTCCTCTGGAGTATCTTGTAAAATTGCATATTTATTGCTGGTGGAAGGGTCTTTACTTACCTGGGCTGGTTGCTTTCTGCTGCCCTGTCGTCTGTGCCCTGCTTGTTGCGTGAATCCCTCCTTGTCTTGGCCATTTTCTGGTTTTCCTTCCTTGGGGGTGTTGTTGAGTGGGCATTCCCTGAAGAGATGTCCATGCTCGTGACACTTCCTGCAGCGGAAGGGTATATGTTCGTAATCAATGGTTTGAGCCCAGTCCTCATCCTGATATTCCAGCATAATGGAGCCCGGGAGCGGCTTAGCTATATTCAGATACACACAGATTCTTGCATAGGATGTGTATCGTCTCTGTTTAGTTGCTTCAGAGGACTTGACATAAATACCGATGGTGTTACCTATGCCAGCGAGCACTTCCTCCAGCCAAAATTCCTGGGGAAGAGAGTACAGCCTGATCCAGACCGGCGCATGAGTGAAATCTTCCTTTTCAGGGCTAAACTTCTCTGTCCAGAATCTTAAGAAGAGTCCTGCCGAGTTGAAAAAATATGGCCCTCCATCAAAGATGCGGTTCCTGTCTTCGAGATTGTGGAAGATGATCGTGAAGAAACCCTTTGATCCTAGTTGGAGGTCATAGTGACCTTTTGGTCTCCACCAGTACTAGATCCATTTGATTAGCTCTCTTTCCGAAGGCCATAGCCCTAGGAACTTCCCTATCAGTTCATTAACGTGCATATATTGTTTCTGTTCCTCTATACGGGGCGAGTTGATAACATATTTTGGGGCTATTGGAGCTTGTGGGAGGCACTTACCGGGGATCCAAGGTGCCGAGGCTGGTGCAGAGTTGTCTTCCTTAGCCGAGTCCATATCCGTGTCCCGATCTTTAAAGGTTCCATTGACTATCAACTGCTCGCGCAACTCCGGAGGCGTTTCGAAGGTCGGCCGCTTCACTCGGATCGCCAAATCTTCATTGGCCGTTACTTGGTTGTAAGTGACGCCTTTCGGTGCCTCCCCCTGGCTTTGCGGGAGCCCCTGCGGGGCCATTATTCTGTGGCCGCAGTCCTCTGCGGCTTTGTCAGAATGTAAACCCTAGCGTCAGAGCCAGATCGGTAACATCCTCTTTGCAATTATTTATTATTATGGTTATATTGTTGTTATTATGCCATTTCTAGCATTTTATTTCTGTTCTACGTAATTTTTATATCCAGTATATTACAAGTGGTATCAGAGCACTTTCCTTGGCAAAAATTGTGGGTAATTTTTTTTTTTCAGGGTAGAGACCTATTCCTGCGTCTTTAAGCCACAGAGATCTGTCGTTACGTGCATAAACCCGCGGTTGAGGGATTCATACACACAGGAAATACAAGTGGTTCTTAAGCACACATCTGTTGGCCACCCTTGTAACCCTTGTTGGTACCCCTTCAAGTGGTAGTGCATCAGACATCACCTGTGTACAGATCGACCTAGATTTCCTGAAGACCTCTTTAGATAAACCGATCGACCACCTAACTGCTATAGTGCCACCGAGAACAACACTCGGGAAGATACTCTCTGGTACCTGGGTAGTCGAGTAGTACGGCTAAGGGTACGACATATCCTCCTTAGTTAGTGCCCTGAGATTTTGGGTCGAGTACTACTGTTGGACCCCGCACGTATATCAGAGAGTTATAGCATAGGGAAAACCCTTGTCTGTAGAACCCTTGAATACCTAACCCTTGGGGAAAGAAACATAAACAAATTAAAACATACAAGATCTATTGTCGCGCAACTATGTTCGGGTTGCCATGTAAATACACATTTCTTTCTAGTTAAGCATTTGGGCATTTCCTCTCCATAGTATTCTTCAGACCAGAGTATAACTCTGCAGGTGTAAACAAAAAGATAAATAAATAAATAAATAAAAATCTAGAAATCTTTTCACCATTATTTGAGACCTATTCCATTGGATTCATCTCTTCGCCCTTATCACAATCATCCATATCATTTTTCGGAAGAAAAAAAAAATTGACCCCGCTCGCCCCTTTTCAGCTCCCCCATCCTCATGGCCCATATCCGTAGCCAAGACTTGGAAGCTTGCTTCAACACCTTGCAATATGGTCTCGTCGAGACCCAACAAGAAGTGAAACAACTCAATGTTAATGTTGTCGCCATCAATACAACCATGCAATCCTCGATGGAGGAAATCAAACAAGACCTCACCACCCAACTTGAAACTGTCTTTTCAGCACTCTACACCAAACTGCATATCCCTATAGATAACCCTTCCTCTTCCTCACCTCCACATACTGAAGGTGACCATTCCTCTCATTCCCATAACTTTCAGAACCGTCACTTTCAACATGACCTATGCCTTCCGTGGGTCGATGTGACTAAATTTGATGGCTCGGACCCTACTGGTTGGGTAACCCAAATGGAACATTATTTCTCTTTATATGGCATTACAGATGACTTGGCCAAACTCTGGTATGGTGTTCTCCATCTAGATCAAG
>CBVK0101220487.1:0-18888 GCA_900067695.1 Picea abies | reverse complement strand
AGAGTATAGGACCCACCCGCCCCTCCCATGCCAGGTAGTGGCATAAAAGTGGCTACTCAAGTTGGTAGACCTTGATAATCTATCTTAAGTATCCATGTCGTTGTAGAAAGGTTTTGTTTTCTTAGCAACAATTTATAAGAGGAAATTGAATATCTCCATTCGAAAGATCACTTTATCAATGATAGAGTTGAAAGGAGTTTTAAACAATGTATTTTTTCCATTATCTTTCTTATTTAACTCATTGAGCCTTAAAAAGGTTGATTTGTAATTTTGTGAACGTCTTCATGTACGAGACTAAGGAAGACCATAATATGTAGTTGTATGATAAAATGTATTTTAATATAATGCAGATTCAATGTATTTTTGTTTTTTAAACATTCTAAGAGGTTAAAACCGTATTTTAATTTTACACTTTGAAATATCCATTAAAATTGTGAGATGAGGTGAGTTGTGCGATTTTATTCAAGTTGTAAATCGAGTCGTTACTATTTATATTATAACTATTTTGAAATAATAAGACTTATAATGATGTTAGGAATGTGTTTCAACACACATATTATTCATGTGTGTCTTTTGTTTGTTTCACAAGTGTTTTTTTAGTTTCACATGTTCATGGGTGTATGCTTAAATGAGTAAGTGTTAATTTGTTAACATAACTGTCTAAGTATACAAGTGAGTTACACTAGAGGAGGAGTGTGAATCACCCATAGTCTAGAACAGAGTATGGATATGCTCTAGATGAACAGATATAGCCTAAATAAAGTATCCTTGATGTTTCCAAATAGCTAGGTCAGAATTGTTGCGATGCTGCATGCCCTTGAGAGGTGTACGATTATAAGATCCGGAGTCGTGTAGGGTCGTGGCAATAATGAACTAGCATATTCTTAATCAAACAAGGTACAGGGATAAACCTATGGAAATATTATGAGTGGGAATCATGTGTGGTGTAAGTATAAGTGTCCGAGGGGTAAAGTGTAGGAAGCGACGATGAAGGATTATTCTCTCCACTCTCTCTTGCGTGGAAATTAATTTTTATAGAAGAAAACAAATGATTGTTAGGTAAATGTGATTGGAAGGTTTAAAATATGATAATACTTCATACTCTTTCAAGATTTTTAGATTTTCTCATCTAGAGCTTTGCTCTGGCTAATCTTGCAGCCTCATGAATTTTTCGACCTTGACTCTAAGATTTTCCTCAATCTGTCTTCGGTTGTTTCCAAGTAAGTGGGATATAGTCTTACTTGGTAGTCATGCCAAATTCACTTTTGCTCTCGGTCAAAGCTTCTGTCTCGGTAATTCCTGTTTATGGTTGATATTTGTATTCATTGGATCTTAGAATTTAAGTTCCCGCTGGCGAGACAAGGTCATCTCTTTTGCTAAAGCTAGAGGTATTCAAAGTATGATACACTTTGACAAGAAATTTATAGAATGTGATATCAAGGATATAAATAAGGGAATAAAGTTTTCCATGAAGGGGGAAAGAGTGGCGCAGCGTGTGATAAATGCCCATGCTACAAGACATGAATTCTGCTAGAAATATTTGTGCAATTGACACACAAAGGATTACACTAGGCCCGACAAACTGGTAGAAAGAAAGAGGTCGATGCATTTAGGTGTGTTCAAATCTGAGGAACTGGTAGAAAGATGTGAATGCATTTGTGGGTTTTCATCTCCATAAGAATATGGATACACCCCTCTCTGATTCTACTCTATTAAGCAACTTCTTCACAAGAAGGAATCTCTTCTAATGTAGGCATTACAAATTTAGTCTTGATCGCCCGTTCTTCGTCATCACTCATCCTATGTCATAGAATCTTCTTAGTAACGTGATAGCACCAAGTTGAAGAAGACTCAATTCAAATTTATGTTTTAGCGTTGTATGTTTTAGTATGTCAAGTTGAAGAAGAATCAATTTAAATTTATGTTTTAGCGTTGTATGTTTTAGTATGTATTTTTAGGTAGTTAGATTGTTTCAGTTGATTTGATGGTATAGGAAAACTAATGTTTTGAGTGCTCCAAATGTCATGGTAGAGAGGAGAGGGAGGAAGAACCTCAATTGTATTCTGCTTGTGTTTCATTCTACTATGTTCAAAATCTCTATTCGTCCGTTGTTCCCTTTGTGTCTTTCTCTCTATTTTGTTTTTTCTTTTCTTGAATTTGTGAAAACGTTAAATTTAGACACACTTCAAATTTGTAGAAAAAACAATTTGAGTGAAGTCAAAATTATTCATATCTAGTTGTTTCAAGGACTATGTTGAGTTGTATGGATTAATGTGGCTGGCATTTTATATTATGTTATAAGGTACGAAGACGTTGTTACTATAATGCTATTAACCGAAATCGGTTAGTTGATTTGGGAAGAATTTTTTAGGCTAGATGGATTGAGCCGAATTGGCTATTACTCCTATATTTGGAAATTCCGACAATCAGTTTGATTCTAATAACCTTTCAGAGATATATTGGTAACAGAAGCAATATACGTTATGTAGGAATAAATATTTCAATAGTGGATTCATTTCTTCTTTGAATTTTTTATTTTTTCTTTAGAATTTTAATATCTTTCTTAGGTGTTTACATGACGTAGAAATTGTCTTCATGACCTAGCAAATAGTGAATCATGAGAGTTTAGTATGATGAAAATTTATTAGTATCTTATGCAGGAATAAATATTTCAATAGTGGATTCATTTCTTCTTTGAATTTTTTTATTTTTTCTTTAGAATTTTGATATCTTTCTTAGGTGTTTACATGAAGTAGAAATTGTCTTCATGACCTAGCAAATAGTGAATCATGAGAGTTTAGTACGATGAACATTTATTAATATGTCATGCTTTAGTGGTTGACAAGGATCTGGGTAAATAGTTTGGAGATTTAGTGGTTGACAAAGATTTGGGTAAATACTTTCGAGATTTCATTGTGGATAATCTTTTCTATATTTTAATGATTTTTCTTTATATTTGCAAATTATTTCATTTTGTTAAATTTGTAAAGGTCACTAAGTTTTGGATTCTCAAGTATTGATCATGCAAATGCATATATTCAAAATTTTAGTTATAAATTATTTTGTAACACGTTGACGCAATTCTCTCCAAGAAATCTCCAAGGACATGGTGGAATTGTTGATATTTAAAAATTATAGAGTGATGTTTGAGCTCCAAACATTTTGGGATGTTGTTTTAATAGATGAAAACAATATTTGTCTTTTATTTTTATAATTTGGTCATACATTTTGTGAAAAATTTAGCACCTTTATGAGTCTTATATTTGAATGTCTATTCAATTGTGGCACATTAGTGTTAGTTGATCTTAAGACTTGCTTTTATTGGCATTTCCTTTTAACAAATAGCCATAGCCTCAAAATTAGAAGATATTGTTTAAGTAGCTTGAAGGATATTATACAAGGTATTAATGATCGCCCTATCTAGATTTTAGTTTTATGTAGGGCTCCTCCACCTTAAAATTAAGGATATTTTTATAATTTGGTCATACATTTTATGAAAAATTTACCACCTTTATGAGTCTTATATTTGAATGTCTATTCAATTGTGGCACATTAGTGTTAGTTGATTTTAAGACTTGCTTTTATTGGCATTTCCTTTTAACAAATAGCCACAGCCTCAAAATTAGAAGATATTGTTTAAGTAGCGCACATTAGTGTTAGTTGATTTTAAGACTTGCTTTTATTGGCATTTCCTTTTAACAAATAGCCACAGCCTCAAAATTAGAAGATATTGTTTAAGTAGCACATTAGTGTTAGTTGATTTTAAGACTTGCTTTTATTGGCATTTCCTTTTAACAAATAGCCACAGCCTCAAAATTAGAAGATATTGTTTAAGTAGCTTGAAGGATATTATACAAGGTATTAATGATCACCCTATCTAGATTTTAGTTTTATGTAGGGCTCCTCCACCTTAAAGCCTTTTTCATTCACACTATTTTATTCTCCTTGCATAATGGTATAATAATATTAAGCTTTAATGCTTAATTTAAAGGTAAATATGGCAATGGTACAATTATCATCATCTTCACCTTTTTAACTCATAACTAGCCTAAATATATTTTAATTTTAAATCTGTCAAGTTTTTCAATCTAAAAAAAGGTATGTACTTCAAAGGATTTGATTCCTCTCTGTGCTATAAATTATAACTTATGTTGGATTTAGGCCTCTTTCAATTGTAGAGTGCAATTTCAAGACACTAGATCATCATCATTATCCACATGTTTAAATGAATTTTATAAGTTGAAATTTATTAAATATCATATATAATGGGCATCAAAGTCACTTTAGAATTTACAGGATAATTAGAATAGTAATAAAGTAGTTGTGATCAATGATGAAAAAGATAAATATAAGAAATTAGTAAGACACATATACTAAATAATAGATAAACAATGACCAATTGTAACATCCCGCTCTTGTGCGCACTGAGCGAACTTATTCTTTGAGGACACTTGCTTGCAAGTGATCCAGATTATTATACTATTGGTCATTTGATTATGATTATGAGGCATTATGGATATGATGACATGTTATTTTGTTGTATTGACATAGATTGACCCTATTGACTCGGTTCTCCTAAGTGTGCAGGATTTTGGACCTCGAGGATGTAGAGGCATCGATGAAACCCTTGGAATCTGAATCGAGTCAAGGAGTGGACTACTGGGGTTTGATTGTTGTATATATGATATATGTGCATCTGATTAGAGGTTATGATTATGGATTTAATTTCTGACATGATTCATTGATGATGCAGGCTGACGACAACTTGCCCACTAGACTCACATGTGGAGTATAGGGGTCACAAATGACTACCAGAGACAATGAGGGAGAGGTGTGGACAACAACTCTGCCACAGCCTACTAGCACTCCCACCGTGGTTGGGACTGCAGGTTAACGATTACCTAGTTTGAGAAGACCCGGGATGTTGTGAGCGCAGACTGCGACAGTCACTCACAATGATTCAAAGGGGCATGCAATAAGGCAAGGGCCTTATTCCTTATAGGCCCTTAGTATCCCACAAGATCACCTGACGGAGTATTGACTCCAGGGGTTTTTGATGTCTACCAAGTCAATCAAGAGGTGAGTGGCACCCTTGGAGCACGTAGTGCATCCCAAAGGGCACATCGAGTAAGAAAAATGGAAAAAGGTGAGTGGCACCCTTGAAGCACATAGTGCATCCTGAAGGGTACGTCGTGCAAGGGAAACATAATGAGGCGAGTGACACCCTTGGAGCACCTACTGCGTCCTGAAGGGCATGTCACATTGTTAACTAATAAGTGAATAAACCTATATGTCCTTGGAACAAATGATGTGATAAGAAAGATTTAAAAACAATTTCCCTAAAAAAATGTTGCCCAACCTAGGAAATTGAAATCTAGGCCGAAGTGATACTTGTGGTAAAAAATATAATTCATTCATATTTAAACATGGGACGAGAAGGGGGTAAAAAATTCAATTAATTTATTAAAAACAAATTAATTTGGGGGATTGAATTCTTAAAAAGGGGGGGAAATGATTGTTTGTTACATGTGCTAATTATAATTTATTAATTAAAAAGACAAAGGGGAAAAAGGTAATTTTCTATAGTTGCTATTTGAGTTCTAGTTAAAAAGGGAAAAGAGGGAAACTTCAAAGAATTAGGAAACTAAGGGAAAAAGGGGGAACATAAAGAAAAAAGAAAACGAATCATAAGGAAAAAGAAGAATGGCTAACTTAGTAAGGAATCTTGCCTTTAAGAACTTTCTAAATTGAACTCAACTAGGAATTTAGTAAGGGTGTAAGTCATTAAAATGTGTAAGGGAATATGGGGACACCTAGGAGCGATTCTAGGAATGCTTTTAGGTGGGTGAGGAAAATAGGAGTAATTAAATAATTAATGAAATTAATTTCTGGTGTAACAAAGTGGATGGGTGACATGTGTACGGGGGAGAATTTTTCTGAATTAAATTATTGAAAAATAAATAAAATGGAAATTTGGGAAGGAAATCATTTAGAAACTCTATATAAAGGAAGGAGGAGGAGGATGATGGATCTCTTCTTTTATGCGTAATGTTATGCTGCAGAATTTTTGACTTGAATGACTTATCTTATGGGAGTTGGGATTCCCAGCTCGGGTACGAGTGGTAGCTTGACCTTTCGAGGCAAGTTGGTTGCTAGTTGTTCTTTGGTTTAGAGTGTGTCGCCCCTTTGCGGCTTGGGGGGGTAAGGGGGAAGAAGAGTACCCCTAGCGTTGGTTGGGAGGTATCAGTGAAGTCACATCGGTCGGCAAGAGGGAGCTAGATGGAGCGCGTGGGACAATGACTCGGAGCTGTCACCTTGGGCTATGGTATGCATGCATTTATTTTGAATAGTAGATTAACATTGTTCTTGTGCTTTCATTACTGTACTTCTATTATGGAAGGAAATGTGTTTTATTCAACGTTTTTAAATCGAAAAATTAAGGTCATCATAGCTTTACGCTCGCTGCATTTGATTGATTTCCTTGCCAACCCTATCCCTATTTGCTATGATTGTTCTGTTGTTTAATGATTATTATGAAGAGATTGTTCTTTATCTTTTGTCCTCATCCCTAGATCATTAGACCACGCCTGAGCAGTCGGCCAGGAGCTAGATCGACGATCATCACTTCGGTGTTAATAGACCTATAGATCCTAATGCCCTTCTTTTATATGCATAAATGATGAGAAAATGATGTTTTGCCCAACTGTCTACCCCTGTTGATTGTTCCTGGTTGAATGATTTTCTTGCTCCTTTTGATTGAGTACCTCGGTGTATTTTTCACCTTTCTCTCTGTGATCATCTCAATACCCTCTGCATTTTATCACCCCTGCATTTGGATGTTCTTTTATTCTCTGCGATTTTAATGACAACGTTTTAATTTATATTGGACTATGTTTTTCCACTTGAAGGACAACGTTTCTTTTTATATATGGACTGTGTTTTTCATTCCACTTGAATGTCAGTATTGATTTATATTTGGACTGCATTTTTTTTTCACTGGAACGACGGTAAAGATATGCCATGAATTACAGTGAAAACTTACCTTGAATGTTTGCGTCTTTTTACTCTTGAAAACATCAAATTTTCTACTCGAAAACCTTCATGTTTACTGTGCCTAAATGGTGGCACATTACGGTGTATACCAGGTGCATTTTTACTTACTGCGTTTTAACTGCAATTCCATTTAAATATCCGATTCTATTTCATTTTTATATGCATGTGCTTTAACTACAGTCAGTTTAATATCTGATTTCAATTGTGTTTTTACTGCCTGTGTTTTAACTACATTTTCGTTTAAATATCCGATTCTATTTAGTTTTTATATGCCCGTGTTTTGACTCAGGCAGCTTAATATCCGATTTTGATTTCATTTTTATATGCGTACATTTTATTTATTATTTGCATTCCCATTTATATTTATATCAAAGTTATGTGGTGAATTTATGAAGTATCATCGTAATCTAAATACAGTCGCTTTGCTTTCCCAGTTATATAACAATTTTATCACCAATTCAAACAACGAATACCATGGTATTAGAGAATGATTTGCCCCTTTTGTTGACCATGAATGAGCATTTATTATTAATCTATAGACTATGTGAGAGGTGATGTATAATCACACTGGTTAGACAAAGAATCCTTGTTTTTTAATGCTTCCATAATTAGAAAAGGGCAGTGAGATTTTTGTGATAGCACACACAAAGTTTTTATGATAGCACACAACAATTTTTATACAACTCAATGAATATTTATGATGGAACTCAGAGAATTTGAATGATTATGCATAGCGATTTATCATATTAATATTGTGGATAGTTGTTTTACTTGACAACGAATTTAGATGTTTACGTAGCGATTTAATGGATAGGTATGGTATAGTTAATCATTCATATTTGATATATTTAATTGGAAACAACATCATATGTTTAGTAAACAGTGACCCCATAAAATATATAGATAGAAATCGTGTATATTGACATAGTTTTCTTTTATTAAAGAACAAAGATTATATATGTCGACGTGTTATTTGTTTTATATATGTCTGCATTCATTTAATGATATAGTTGCAATTTTATATACAACTACAATTATGTACTTATGCCTGCATCCATTCCATGACAGACACAATGAATTTCATAATGCTCCATGCACAAGGAATCTGGATAGCATGTCTTTATTGTTGACAAAATTAGGTTCTGACAACGATTCTATTGTGAGTTATAGCATTAATTTGTGTAATATTTAGCCTTTGTTCATCAACGATTAATTGCCTTACTATTGTGTATGACAGTGAAGGAAGTAACGATTTATGGTAGAAATTTCATTTGATGATAAAGAAACCTTTAGTGAATTGATGTTAGAAATCTTTGTAATCTTATAGAGTTTCCCTTCCTTTGATTTGTAATTCAACAGTTATATATATTACTCAACGATTTTGAATTGTTCACTCATCGATAGTAATGTTATCTTTCGCTATAGTCTAATTATCTAATTACCAAATAGAAACAACAACTACAGTAATTTTAACTTATAGATTTCCAGACAACGATTTTAAATGTGTTCCTTAGATAGAAATTTATTTTATGGTTCAGTCTAAACGATAGCTTATTGTTGTTGGGAAAAACACCCTACGGACTAGAAAAATAGAGTTCAGACTTTGCATGCAGATATGACCGAATAGAAACTACATTTTTACCTACACCCCAAGATTTAAATTCCCTTTTCTCAGTAAATGCATGGAAAGGACCACCTACCTTATTATCGACGTTCGATGTCGATCCTCCGTTGTGCTTGATTCCTTGTTCATAATTGAAGCAAGAGAATCTCTCCACATCATCCAGCCAGCCACGTCAGCGAATTCAAATCACGCGTTGAAGGGAGAGGCGCAGTCCTCATTTTGATTTGAATTGAATGTAATTAAATTTTTAAGTTGGTGAGCTGTGAAGCCGTGCCTTTGTGCAGGCTGTAGATGAGATCGGCCTTTAATGTTTTGTATGGCTGAGATCTAGATCTAGATAGTGGACTAGACAGCCCATTCAATGTAATTGAATAGGGTAGGTAGATTGGAGGGAAGAGCTCTAAGATCCCCCTCAGGTAAAAGAGATGGGGAGTATCTCATTTTGTAAGCAGAGAGAGTGGTAAGTTAGGAGAGAATAGAAGTTTGCGAGTAGAGAGCATAAGGGAAGAGCCGAGACCTTGTTACAGGCCATGCTCAGGAACACTTTGTATAAACAGGCATTTGCCATTTTAATATAAACAGAAGCAGTTTTTCCTGCATTTATTCTGTGTTGAATGAATGTTTGTGAGTGTTCTTATATGCTGTAGATATATACTATAGGTTTGCATTTGCAGGAGGGTGTCTGATTTTAGGTGAAGGTCTTTGAGGCTTCACACCAGGAGGGTGTGACAGAACACTGCGGGTTCTGATAGCCATGCACAGAGGATGCATTTCTGAGTTCTGCGGATTCAGACAAAGATGTGTTGCGGCACAAGAATTGGAGTCAACAACTCAGGAGCAAGACCTAAAGGTTGTTGAATACCTTGGAAGCAAGGCTGTGTAGAAGAGACACAGTTGCAGACAGAATCAGTGAGAATTCTATGAAGCTCTGCCAGGTAGGCATTGAGCCAATGCAAGGAGTGCACAGAAGAAGGACTCTATTGTGAGTTCAGAGAAGAACCAGAATCATTGAGGATTTTGAGAGCTCTACCAGGTGGGCATCGAGCGAGTGCATAGGTTCACAGAAGAAGTACAGAACTGTTGGAAGTTCTGGGAGAAGATACTCTGCCAGGTGGCCATTTGATTCAGTGTGCAGACAGGCACCGAGGAAGAGAAGAGAACTCTTTGAGTTCTGTGATTTGAAGAAGAATCCACTGAGGGATCTTCATAAGGTTTTTGAACACCCTGCAGACTCAGCAAGGGGTTGCTTGAGCAGAGGGATAGCCAAAAGGCCATCCAAATTCTCCATCTGTGGGAGAAAGAAGAAGGACTTATTTCCTTAGAGAACTGAGTGGTTGAGAAGCTCAGGAGAGATAACACTTTGTGTGCATGTAAATACTCTGTAGAGGTGCATGGGAGGAAGAATCCTTCAAGGATTCGAAAGGAACAAGCTCAGGAGGAATAGCGACGTTGAAGGGCGCAGGTGAGGACTCAGATTGTGGAGCTCGCAGAGAAAAGGAGCAAAGGTTGAGGCCTTTAGCTTTTGAATTCCTTCCAAGGCCGGAAGAGAATGCGCAAAATCTCGGGAGGAGTAATATCGTCCTTCAGATCAGTCGATAGATCTTGGACCGTCAGATTTCCCACGTCCAGGAAGGAGCAGGAGGAGCGCACAAGAACAGACGGTCGAAATTCTCTAAGGGGAATTCACAGATTTCCATGAGCCGTCAGATCTCATGAAGGAGCAGGGGAGATATTGCAAGTATTCCCAAAAGGATTCAAAGCTCAGGAGGGGTAGAACCATTGATCCGAGCCACAAGGGTCGTTGGATCTATGCGTGGATTCTCATATCAGGGTTTCGTGGTTTGAAACTCCGTAAACTCGCCACAGAGATCGCGAAATCATGATACGTGAAATCTCGACAACTACGAGAACGGTGTGGGGCCATAGTAGTCGACAAGCATATAGGTGGCACATCGCATGTTGGGATTTTGTGAGTATAAGGGCTGAGAACTTGGTGTCAAAGGTCGCGAAGCACGAGGACATGAGAAGAAGCAAAGTGACGAGAAGACTAGGAGCCATCCATCTGAGGAGGACAGGTGGCAGAGATCGAAAGATCTCGCAAAATTGGAAGTTCGCAGGGTGAGAACCCAAGCATTGGGTACTCCAAGTCACGAAGATGCGAGGAGTGAGAAGAAGGATAGCCATTAGATCTGGGTCGTAGGAGGACCGTTGGATCGAAAACCTCATCACCTATCACACACTCAGGGGTTCAGAGATTGAGAGGGGTCTCAGGAGATCGTAATAGGAGGGCATGAGAGTTCAACTCACGAATTCACGAAGGTGCGAGTTGTGAGAGGTGCTGATATTTAAGAACGAGCCTATGGTTACATGTGGGGAGGGTGCTGACAAGGGAAGGAGCCATAACCGTATCGCGCATTCGGGTATCGCAAGATTGGAAAGGAAGAGTTCGAAGCTTCGACTCACGAACTCGCGAGGTCGCGAGATTTAGTCCGATCTGCCGATTGTAAAGAGGAGATCCCATGGAGAGTTTGTTGTGGGTACGAATTTCCCGATAGGGAAATAGAAGAGCCTTAGTGTTCTTCGGGCCAGTAGATAAGAGAAGATCCTGTGAGAAGATGTGCTTACGAGCGCGCCTGCATCAAGTGGTATCAGAGCTTGATTCTTTCTTGTATATTTCAGGTAAGAGGAGGCAGGAAGAGAAAAAAAGATTACTCTGATACACACATCAAGTGGTATCAGAGCTTTGATTCTTGCTTGTATATTTCAGGCAGGAGGAGGCAAAAGGAGATAAAAGAGCACTCTGATACACATCAAGTGGTATCAGAGCTTTGATTCTTGCTTGTATATTTAAGGCAGGGGGAGGCAGAAGGAGATAAAAGAGCACTTTGATACACATCAAGTGGTATCAGAACTTATTTCTTGTCTGTATGTTTCAGGCAAGAGAGCCAAGAGATAAAGAGCACTCTGATACACATCAAGTGGTATCAGAGCAGGGACTTCACTTGTAGATTTCAGGTGAAGCGAGAAGGTAAAGGAAGACAGAGCGCTGGAGACTCTGTGGTGATTGTTTGTAGGTAGGCAGCAATCAAGAAGATAGTCAGGGGGACTGTGGAGGATGAAGCTGGTAACACTCTTGGTGCAGAGTGACGGAAGCGTGAAAACAACAGGTTTTCTAGGAAAGAAGACAAAGACAATACCATGGTTACTGAAGACCATAGGCATGCTAGGAGGAAAAGCAAAGTAGAAAGGCTTGCAGAAATGGATAAAGAGCTCTATGAAATAAGGGCAGACATAGAGAGGCTCGAACAGAAGATGCAGCAGAAAGCAAAGCCAAGATGGGTATATGAATGGCCCATGAAGAAGCCGAAAGAAAAATGGCCAGTCAAGGAATTGATGGCTAGAAGACAGTGTAGGCTGTTGAGAAGATGGTTGAGGTATGCTGAGAACCTCAATGGACGAGAAGAAGAAATGGTTCAGGTATGTGAACCGGAGACTGGGAGAGATCTCAGTGAAATGGGATCAATTGAGGATCTCAAGAACTGCCAGGAGGGTAGAGAAGAAATTCCCAATTGCCAGGTGGGAAGAGATGAGAATTCAAGACTATCTGAAAGTCTCATGGACTCGGAGGTGAGTTCAATTCAGTAAGGGTTGCTGATGAAGATGGGATCGGTTGATCTCATAGTCTGCCAGGAGAGAAGCGGAAGCATCCCATATTGAAAAGTAGGCAAGGATGAGGAGGTGAGTTTTGATCATACTGAGGAGCTGACAGAACGGATGAGCTCAGAAATGAGTTTGGATCAATAGATGCAGCTGACAAAGGAGGAGGATCCAAAGGATCTTCTGATGATTGGGGGAATTCAAGTATTCCTACCACTTGCCCAGGAGGAGGCAAAAGTCTATGTTGCAGATGGTGCAGCAACAACAGAAGAATAGTCAGCTAAGACTGTCAGGAAAGAAGGGGAATTGGAGTAGACTTTGGAAGCTTCCCAAGCCGACGAAGAGGATGATGAGCATTCTGAGGAATGGCTCAATATTTTCAACCAGGAAGCTGAAAGGAATGCAACATGGGAGTTTGCAGAAGAAAAGGAAGAAGGGGTAGACATCATTAGTTTGGCTGGTATGTATGAACAGATAGAATCCCTAGAAGAGAGGGTGAAGGTGTAGAGCATGCACATCCAATAGGTAAAGTTGGAAGCGAATGAAGAAAACATGGGAGATCACAGTGATCTGCTCACGTGCCGAGAATTTTTGCAGCTGAGGAGACTGCATTAATAGAACCAACCATTGGAGCAGCTGGATGTAGTGATTGGGGATATCAGGGAGTTGATGATCTGGTCAACAGAAACTGCCAACAAGGAGAGGCTGAGCAGAAGGAAGGCAGCAGCAGCAGCGCAGAAGAAGCAGGAAGATGGAGTGGATGAACAACTCCATAGAATGATTTGGGATCCAGGAGGATTTCAACAGCTGAGATGGGAAGCTCATGAGTAGGAGCTCACGAATTTTGCAGCTGAGGAGTATGATGCAGGAGCATCTCTCCACGTCAAACAACCAGCCAGCCAGCCACGTCAGCGAATTCAAATCACGCGTTGAAGGGAGAGGCACAATCCTCATTTTGATTTGAATTGAATGTAATTAAATGCTTAAGCTGGTGAGCTATGAATCCGTGCCTTTGTGAAGACTGTAGATAATATCGACCTTTAATGTTTTGTATGGCTGAGATCTAGATCCAGATAGTGGACTAGACAGCCCATTCAATGTATTTGAATAGGGTAGGTAGATTGGTGGGAAGATCTCTAAGAGCCCCATCAAGTAAAAGAGATAGGGAGTATATGATTTTGTAAGCAGAGAGAGTGGTAGGTTAGGAGAGAATAGAAGTCTGCGAGTAGAGAGCATAAGGGAAGAGCCGAGACCTTGTTACAGGCCGTGCTTAGGAACACTTTGTATAAACAGGCATTTTCCATTTTAATATAAACAAAAGCAGTTTTTCCTGCATGTATTCTGTGTTGAATGAATGTCTGTGAGTGTTCTTATATGCTATATATGTATACTATAGGTTTGCATTTGCAGGAGGGTGTTTGATTTCAGGTGAAGGTCTTTAAGGCTTCACACCAGGAGGGTGTGACAGAACACTACGGGTTCTGATAGCCGTGCACAGAGGATGCATTTATGAATTCTGTGGGTTCAGACAAAGACGTGCTACGACACAAGAAATAGAGTCAACAACTCAGGAGAAAGACCTCAAAGTTGTTGAATACCTTGGAGGCAAGGATGTGTAAAAGAGACACAGTTGCAGACAGAATCACTGAGGATTCTGTGAAGCTCTGCCAGGTGGGCATTGAGCCAATGCAATGAGTGCATAGAAGAAGGACTCTGTTGTGAGTTCAGAGAAGAACCAGAATCACTAAGGATTATGAGAGCTCTACCAGGTGGGAATAGAGCGAGTGCATAGGTGCACAGAAGAAGTACAGAACTATTGGAAGTTCTGGGAGAAAATACTCTACCAGGTGGGCATTTGAGTCAGTGTGCAGACAGACACCGAGGAAGAGAAGATAACTCTTTGAGTTCTGTGATTTGAAGAAGAATCCACTGAGGGATCTTCATAAGGTTGTTGAACACCCTACAAACTCAGCAAGTGGTTTCTTTAGCAGAGGGATAGCCATAAGGGCATCCAAATTCTCCATCTGTGGGAGAAAGAAGAAGGATTTATTTCCTTAGAGAACTGAGTGGTTGAGAAGCTCAGGAGAGATAACACTTTGTGTGCATGTAAATACTCTGCAGAGGTGCATGGGTTGAAGAATCCTTCAAGGATTTGAAAGGAACAAGCTCAGGAGGAATAACGACATTGAAGGGCGTAGGCGAGGACTAAGATTGTGGAGCTCGCAGAGAAAAGGAGAAAAGGTTGAGGCCTTTGGATTTTGAATTCCTTCCAAGGCCGGAAGAGAACGTGCAAAATCTCGGGAGGAGCAATATCGGCCATCAGATCAGTCGATAGATCTTGGACCATTATATTTCCCACGTCTAGGAAGGAGCAGAAGGAGTGCACAAGTACGGATGGTCGGAATTCTCTAAGGGGAATTCGCAGATTTCCATGAGCCGTCAGATCTCACGAAGGAGTAGGGGAGATACTGCAAGTATTTCCAAAAGGATTCAAATCTCAGGAGGGGAAGAACCGTTGATCCGAGCCACAAGGGCTGTTGGATCTACACGTGGATTCACATATCGGGGTTCCATGGTTTGAAACTCCGTAAACTCACCACAGAGAACGTGAAATCGCGATACGCGATATCCCGATGACTACGAGAACGGTGTGGGGCCACAGTAGTCGAAAAGCGGACAGGTGGCACATCACATGTCACGATTTTGTGAGTAGAAGGGCTGAGAACTTGGTGTCAAGGGTTGTGAAGTGTGAGGACACGAGAAGCGGTGAAGTGACGAGAAGACCAGGAGCCGTCCATCTGAGGAGGACAGGTGGCAGAGATCGAAATATCTCAAGAACTCAGAAGTTCGCATGGTGAGAACCCAAGCATTGGGTACTCCAAGTCGCGAAGATGTGAGGAGCGAGAAGAAGGATAGCCGTTGGATCTGGGTCATAGGAGGACCGTTGGATCGAAAACCCCATCGCCTATCACACACTCGGGGGTTGGAGATTGAGAGGGGTCACTTTCGACATCAGAAGTCGTGAAGTGACAAGAGCCAAGGTTCGTGTGGACACGTGGTAGAGCCATAAGGTGAGACCTGCGTGGTTGACGGGTGGACACGAGTTCCCTGGAGAAAGGAGTCAACACTCCGTTGAATTCTCGCATCTCAGGGATTCACTGGATAAGAGTGGGAAGGCTTGACGCTTCAACCTACGAGGTTGTGAAGAGAGAAAAGCGTCAAGGGAGGAGTCAACCCAGCGTTGACCTATCGCGTCTCGGGAGATCGTAACAGGAGGGCATGAGACTTCGACTCACGAACTCACTAAGGTGCGAGTTACGAGAGGCACTGATATTTAATCCCTAGCCTATGGTTACATGTGGGGAGGGTGCTGACAAGGGAAGGAGCCATAACCGTATCGCCATTTTGGGTATTGTAAGATTGGAAAGGAAGAGTTGAAAGCTTCGATTCATGAACTCGTGAGGTCGCGAGATTTAGTCTGATCTCCCGATTGTAAAGAGGAGATCCCGTGGAGAGTTTGTTGTGGGTATGGATTTGATGATAGGGAAATAGAAGAGCCTTAGTGTTCTTTGGGCCAGTAGAGAAGAGAAGATCCTATGAGAAGACATGCTTGCGAGCACGCCTGCATCAAGTGGTATTAGATCTTGATTCTTGTTTGTATATTTCAGGCAGGAGGAGGTAGAAAGAGAAAAGAAGAGTACTTTGATACACACATCAAGTGGTATCAGAGATTTGATTCTTTCTTGTATATTTTAGGCAGGAGCAGCCAGAAGGAGATAAAAGAGCACTCTGATACACATCAAGTGGTATCATAGCTTTGATTCTTGCTTGTATATTTCAGGCAGGAGGAGGCAGAAGGAGATAAAAGAGCACTCTGACACACATCAAGTGGTATCAGAGCTTATTTCTTGTCTGTATATTTCAGGCAATAGAGACAAGAGATAAAGAGCACTCTGATACATATCAAGTGGTATCAGAGTAGGCACTTCACTTGTAGATTTCAGGTGAAGCGAGAAGGTAAAGGAGGATAGAGCGTTGGAGACTCTGTGGTGATTGTTCGCAGGTAGGCAACAATCAAGAAGACAGTCAGGGGGACTGTGGAGGATGAAGATGGTAACACTCTTGGTGCAGAGTGACAGTAGCAGGTTTGCTAGGAAAGCAGACAAAGAAAACACCATGGTTACTGAAGACCATAGGCATGCTGGGAGGAAACGCAAAGTAGAAAAGATTGTAGAAATTGATAAAGAGCTCTATGGAATAAGGGCATACATAGAGAAGCTCGAACAAAAGATGCATCAGAAAGCAAAGCCAAGATGGGTATATGAATGGCCCATGAAGAAGCTGAAAGAAAAATGGCCAGTTAAGGAATTGATGGCTAGAAGACAGCATAGGCTATTGAGAAGATGGTTGAGGTATGCTGAGAACCTCAATGGACTAGATGAAGAAATGGTTCAGGTATGTGAACCGGATACTGGGAGAGATCTCAATGAAATGGGATCAGTTGAGGATCTCAAGAAATGCCAGGAGGGTAGAGAAGAAATTCCCAATTTCCAGGTGGGCAGAGATGAGAATTCGAGACTATTTGAAAGTCTCATGGACTCGGAGGTGAGTTCAATTCAGCAAGGGTTGCTGATGAAGATGGGATCAGTTGATCTCATAGTCTACCAAGAGAGCAGCGGAAGTATCCCATATTTCCAGGTAGGCAGGGATGAGCAGGTGAGTTTTGATCAGCCTGAGGAGCTGATAGAACAGATGAGCTTAGAAATGAGTTTGGATCAGCAGATGCAACTGACAAAGGAGGAGGATCTGAGGGATATTCTGATGATTGGGGGAATTCAAGTATTCCTACCATTTTCCTAGGAGGAGGAAAAATTCCGTGTTGTAGATGGTGCAGCAACAACATAAGAACAGTCAGCTAAGACTGTCAGGAAAGAAGGGGAATTGGAGAAGTCTTTGGAAGCTGCCCAAGCCGACGAAGAGGATGATCAACATTCTGAGGAATGGCTCAATATTTTCAGCCAGGAAGCTGAAAGGATTGCAACATGGGAGTTTGCAGAAGAAAAAGAAGAAGGGGCAGACAACATTAGTTTGGATAATCTGTATGAACAGATAGAAGCCCTGGAAGAGAGGGTGAAGGTGCAGAGCGTGCACATCCAACAGGGAAAGTTCGAAGTAGATGAAGAAAACATGGGAGATCACAATGATCTACTCATGTGCCGAGAATTTTTGCAGCTGAGGAGACTGCATGAACAGAACCATCCATTGGAGCAGCTGGATGCAGTGATCGGGGAGATCAGGGAGCTAATGATCCGGTCAGCAAAAAATGCCAGCAAGGAGAGGTTGAGCAGAAGGAAGGTAGCAGCAACAATGCAGAAGCAGTAGCAGCAGTAGGAAGATGGACCAGATAAATAGCTGCAGAGAATGATTTGGGATCCAAGAGGATTTCAACAGATGAGATGGGAATCCCATGAGAAGGAGATCATGAATTTTGCAGCTGAGGAGTATGATGCAGGAACATCTCTCCATGTCATCCAGCCAGCCAGCCAACCATGTCAGCGAATTCAAATCGCACTTTGAAGGGAGCGGCGCAGTCCTAATTTTGATGTGAATTGAATGTAATTAAATGTTTAAACTGGTGAGTTGTGAATCCGTGCCTTTGTGCAGGTTGTAGATAAGATCGGCCTTTAATGTTTTGTATGGCTGAGATCTAGATCCAGATAGTGGACTAGACAGCCCATTCAATGTAATTGAATAGGGTAGGTAGATTGGAGGGAAGAGCTCTAAGATCCCCTTTAGGTAAAATAGATGGTGAGTATCTCATTTTGTAAGTAGAGAGAGTGGTAAGTTAGGAGAGAATAGAAGTCTGCGAGTAGAGAGCAGAAGGGAAGAGCCGAGACCTTGTTACAGGCTGTGCTGAGGAACACTTTGTATAAACAAGCAATTGCCATTTTGATATAAAGAGAAGAAATTTTTCCTGTATGTATTCTGTGTTGAATGAATGTCTATGAGTTTTCTTATATGCTGTAGATGTATACTATAGGTTTGCATTTGCAGGAGGGTGTCTGATTTCAGGTTAAGGTCTTTGAGGCTTCACACCAGGAGGGTGTGATAGAACACTACGGGTTTTGATAGCCGTGCACAGAGGATGCTTTTCTGAATTCTACGAGTTCAGAAAAAGACGTGTTGTGGGACAAGAACTACAGTCAACAACTAAGGAGAAAGACCTCAAGGTTGTTGAATACCTGGGAGGCAAGGCTATGCAGAAGAGACACAGTTGTAGACAGAATCACTGAGGATTCTGTGAAGCTCTACCAGGTGGGCATTGAGCCAGTGCAAGGAGTGCAAAGAAGAAGGACTCTTCTGTGAGTTCAGAGAAGAACCAGAATCATTGAGGATTCTGAGAGCTCTTCCAGGTGGCCATCGAGCGAGTGCATAGGTGCACAGAAGAAGTACAAAACTGTTGGAAGTTCTAGGAGAAAATACTCTGCTAGGTGGGCATTTGAGTCAGTGTGCAGACAGGCACCGAGGAAGAGAAGAGAACTCTTTGAGTTCTG